>JANPWX010019063.1:12456-35071 GCA_024734555.1 Trochalopteron elliotii
CTCTCCTCTCCTCTCCTCTCCTCTCCTCAGCACTGAGCAGGGGTTTGGGTTGTATGGATAAATGTGTCCTGAACAAAAAGGATTACAAGCATGTCATGGCACACAGCAGTTGTGGGGATTGTCACCACCAGAGCCATGACTTGGTGCCCAGCAGCTGGTCAGAAAACACCTTTCCCCTTGGGGTGGGACACCTGCATTCCTGTAAAGATGGAGCTTGGGGACCCCTGGAGCTGACAAAACCCCACACCCGCCCCAAATTCATCTTCCCTGTCTCATCTCAGTGCCGGTCTCCTTCCCCTTCAGGGGGCCACGAGCTGGAGCAGATGCAGCTGATCCTGGAGACCATCCCCGTTATCCACCAGGAGGACAAGGAGGAGCTGCTGAAGGTGATGCCCATGTTCATCAACAGCACCTGGGAGGTGCGGAAGCCGCTGCGCAAGCTGCTGCCCGAGGTGGACAGTGAAGGTACCGTGGTGCCCACGGGGCTCCTCCCAGCTGCTGTGTCTCCAGGGCTGTTTCCTTGGGGTGTCACAGGAGTGTCCTGCAAGGACAAGGACCTGGGAAGGGGATGCAGATCCCTGGTGGTCCCAGCTGTAGCTCAGGCGTCCCCACTGCTGTCCCCTCACAGGTGGCCTGTCCCCAGGCCCTGCTGCAGGCAGCACTCACGATCCTGTAGCTTGCTCACAGGTAGCTCCTAAAGGTGAAATTCCCTTCCAAGGCCCTTGGAAGGTGTATCCCTGGCTTCCCATGTGTGACAGAATCGCAGAGTTTCTAGGTTGGAAGAGACTTTCATGATCGTTGAGTCCAACCCAAACCCTAACACCTCAACTAAACCATGGCACCAAGTGCCACGTCCAGTCTTTTTTTAAACAGGTGACTCCACCACCTCCCTGGGCAGACCATTCCTGTACTTTATCACTCTTTCCATGAAAAACTTTTTCCTAATATCCAACCTATATTTCCCTTGGGGCATCTTGAGACTGTGTCCTCCCGTTCTGTCAGTTGCTGCCTGGAGAAAGAGACCAACCCCCAGCTGGCTACAACCACTCTTCAAAAGGTTGTAGAGGAGGATAAGGTCACCTCTGAGTCTCCTTTTCTCCAGGCTGAACAACCCCAGTCTCCCCAAGCTGTGAGTGAGGGTTCAGCCCAGAGGTTCTTTTCCTTTTTTGTTCCCTTGCTGTGCTTCTGGCGTGAGCACAGTTGTGCAGTGCAGCAAGGCACAGGCTTTTCCTTCACAAACATCCCAGCTCCGTGAGACAGGAACGTTACAGACAGGAGCACTGCCCAGGTGTTCCCCTGAGCTCCTTCTGAGGGTTAAACTGCTCCTGGCCACCTGCTTTTGGGAAGGTGTCAAGGCCAGGCTCAGCTTACGTTTGCTGGGATGACTCCTCATTGTCAGGCACCCCATGCCTGGTCCTGGCAGCACAATATCCATCAGCTCAGGGTACCCAGGGGCTGTGTTGGCCTCCAGCAAGCAGGAGCAGATTTATTCCCTGCCGTGGCTGCGGGAAGAAAGGTCACCCACACCCCTGACATAACTCATTGTCATTTTCCTGCCTCTCTGACCCGTGGAACATGACGATGTATAACCTGTAATGCAGTCAGTGACCTTATGGAGCTATTGATTCCTCCCTACTTAATTAACCCGGGAGATGAGGTAATCTCGTGGGAGACAGTCAGAAATTGGTTAATGTTTACGCACCAGTGTGGCTGTCCTTTCTGCTGAGGGGTTCTGGCCCCACAGAAACTGCCCCATTCACACAGTTACACCTTTAATGGGGATCTTTCTGAAGGTTTCAATACAAAGCTGTGTCTGAAGAAAGGCATTATTCCTGTTTTTATTGCCTGAACTCAGAGGGACTTTCCCATTAAAGGATCAGCTGGATAAGCAACAACTTCAGTGACAGGATTTTACCTTTTCACGTAAGCTCAGTGAAAGGACTCATCAAAGAAATCACAGCAAACCCTCTATGTTTAGGTTTAATTGCACTTAAACTTCCTGTCATACAAAGAGTTCACGCACCACAGTCTTTCTAAAATTATTTTAGCCACTCAGAATTCTTCAAATATTAATGGGTAAAATAATTTCATAGCATTTGGACACGCCAAAGGCTTTTAAAAATCACAGTAAACCTAATCCACTTCAGCTGCATGTAGGATGTGAAATTGGTTGTCTGAGACTCAGTGAGCTTGTCAAATGGATCTGAGAGCATGGAGTCAAATCCAAAGATGGTTCTGGGGTGGGATCTCAGCACTGCTGGGGGGCTGTAGCACTGGGTGTGACACTCACTTGCTGTCCCCTGAGGGTGTTCTCACTGTCATTTCCCCAGCTGTGTTGGAGGAGGTGACACCTGAGGGTTGTCAGGGTTGCTCCCCTGCCAGCTTACAGCTCCTGTGAGGGGCAGGGAAATGCAGCAAGGACAGGAGTGCCTGGCTGAGGTCCAGCTGGGGTGTGGCCTTTAAGTCACCCCTTCCTTCAGAGGGGTTTGTTGTGGGGGCTCCGTGAGGTTCGTGGTGCCAAGGAAGCTCTTTCTGCTTTTGAGGAATTAGTGATCTTGTTTGTCTGTGCCTGGCAGCTATTGATTTTCTGGAGAAAATACTGACATTTAACCCTATGGATCGACTAACAGCCGAGATGGGGCTGCAGCACCCCTACATGAGCCCCTACTCCTGCCCTGAGGACGAGCCCGTGTCCCAGCACCCATTCCGCATCGAGGACGAGATCGATGACATCCTGCTGATGGAGGCCAACCAGAGCCAGATGTCCAACTGGGACAGGTACAGAGCCAGGGCTCCAATTCTGCCTCCAATGCTTTAGGCAAAGCTGGGCTGGTGAGTCTCTGACCTGCTCTTGGCTGGGTTCCACCACTCGTGTTTCAGACCCGTGAAAGATGCCTGGTTTTCCTTCTCTGTGCCATATTGTCATTCCAGCCCAAGCTGGCACCTTGCTGAAGCCACCCAGAGGCTCTTCATGGATTCCCCAGGGACCAGAAGAAGTTGAGCCTGCACATCCCAGCCACTGAGTACCTTTCTGCTCTTGGTTTTATTCACAGCCTAGGTTGTCTTCACTGGGGTTAAAGTGGCTCTGCAGCCCTTCCCTCTGCCCTCTGTCCCTGTAATACAGCTTACAAAACAACATAATTCTTGTGCCTGATTTGGAGTGCTACATTCATCACTCTTCAAGTGATGCATAAGCCCCAGAGGCCACAGACCTGGGGGCCTTGTAAAAAAATCCTGAGTTGTGTTGACATTCGAGTGGTTTGCTGAAAGCTGTACTGGAAGTTCAGAACAGCTCAAAGCCTTGAGCTGAGGTCTGTCATGTTCTAGGTGATTACCCCGGTTACTGGGCTGAAATATTCCCCCCCTCAGCAGCCCCCAGGGCTGTTTGGCTAGCTCAGCCCTTGGGAGGAATATTCCAGGGACAAGACAAAAGATTCAAAAGAGGCTCTTACACCGTGTCTTTTCCAGGCTTTATTCTCGATGGGTGTCCGGGGGGGCAAGAGAAAGAATAAGGGAGACCAGGGCGTTTTCTAGTCTCCTGGCCAGAAAGATAGCTGGGGCTCAACCTACCAGGTCAAGAAAGGAATGAAGGGTCAAGCCCTATAGGCTCCAGCCTTCAGGTTTCAGGGGGTCCTTGGGTGGAAAACCATAACCCAGAGAAATACAACACTGGGCCAGTCCCAGCACTGGAGCAGGCAGGACAAAATCAGCAGCTAAGAATTAACCAGGTTCAGTTTTCTGCAGAGCTCCTTCCAGCTGTGGGGGATGAACTGGCTGAGGGTTTCTGCAGCACTGTTCTTCTCTGCACAGCAATTAAATCTGCTCACCTTCCTGATCCACTGGATTTCACCAGCATTGAAAAAATTACCTAAAGAAACCCCTTGCCTTCTCTGTTATTATTCTCTTTGCCTGAGTGAACAAATGTCAGAGTGGAGGCTGGGGGGGCTCATTCAGGAAGGGAGGAAGGCTGGAAGCAGCATATTTATCTTCAGTGTACCCCCACAGTTCCAGCCAGTTACAGCCCCCAAAGTTACAACCCCCAAAGCAGTTACAACCCCCAAGGCAGTTACAACCCCCAGTTACAACCCCCAAAGCAGCAGCTTGGTTGCTGGAGGTCACCTTGTCACCTTTTCCTCAGCTGGTGTGACACAAGGAGCTGAGGGTGAGGCTGTCCTGCCAGCCAGCTGGGGACATGGGATACAAGGCTGTGGATTCTGCAGCACAAGCCAGGTGTTTTGGGGACAAGAGATGATTTTGGCTGTGTGCTGTGGGACACCTGAAGAGCAGTTTATTGCTGTGACACAGCCCCAACAGCTGGGATAATGTGTTTTTAAGGGCAGCCCAGTTAGGCAGCAGTAAATCAGGTGTCGCTGGGAAAACCATGGCTGGGAACAGGTATTGTCAGGTAATTGCAAGGAAGGGACTTCAGCTGGATTGAGAAGCCATCACTTGGAAAGGTGACCCTTCAGCAGAGCTCTTGTCCTTGACATCAGCATGAACTGGTGATGCCCAGTCTCAGAGGGGTTTTAAGTTCACATCTGTTACTGTTCTGTCACCAAGCAGGAAGGACTCACCAGTCTGTGGGCTGAGGGGCAGATCGGTTGTCAGTGGTGTTCATCCTGTTTTAGTCCCAAGTGGAGGGGAGGTGGTGGACATCTAAAGGAAGGGGCCACTTGATGTTGTTGTTTGGCTTTTACTCCTGCATCTCAGCCTCTTGATAAATTATTCACCGCCTGACATTTTAACACACAAGAAGACAGACACAGACACAAGCTGTCAGTCAGACATTAAATCAGCAAGAGGCAAGGCGAGCCGCGGTGCACGAGCTGGTTTGGGCACTGCTGCTCCCCACCAAGCCGTGGTCTGTGCCTGACAGCAGCGTGTCTTTGCAGGTACCACATCAGCCTCTCCTCCGACCTGGACTGGAGGCACGACAAGCACCACGACATGGACGAGGTCCAGCGGGACCCCCGCGCCGGCTCCGAGTCCACGGCCGAGGAGGCGCAGGTCGACCCTCGGAAATACTCCCAGAGCAGCTCGGAGAGGTTCCTGGAGCTCTCCCACTCATCCATGGACCGAGTCTTCGACGCCGACTGTGGGAAGTCGTGTGATTACAAAGTGGGATCGCCCTCCTACCTGGACAAATTGCTGTGGAGGGACAGTAAGCCCCACCACTACTCGGAGCCCAAGCTGATCTTGGATTTGTCCCACTGGAAAAGGGCAACCATAGCACCCGCAGCTGAGCTGTCGCTGGAAGAGGAGCCGTCCAACCTTTTTCTGGAGATTGCCCAGTGGGTGAAGAGCACGCAGGTGGGGCTGGAGTGCCCCAGCTCTCTCCCCGAGATGCAGGAGCGGAGCCTGCCCTCCTCCCCTCACCGCCTCCACAAGGAGCCCGCCGAGGTGAACAGCGAGACCGACCCCGAGTTCGACCTGGACGTCTTCATCTCCAGGGCGCTGAAGCTTTGCACAAAACCCGAGGATCTTCCGGACAACAAGCTCAACGAGATCAACGGGGCCTGCATCTCGGAGCACCCTGGGGACATGGTGCAGGCAGAGGTGTACCAGAAGGAGCGGTGGTGAGGGCCCCGCCGAGCCCCGCTGCATCCACCCCGCTCCTCCGGGATGGTGCGGCCGCTGCCCGGGGCCAAGCTGTCACTGAGCATCCCCTCCTCACTCTGTACCAAATGCCTTTTGGGGAAAAGGCCAGCACAAACCCCTTCTGATGCCTTAGAAGTGCTTCTAAGGGGATGGAGAGGTGCGGATGGAATACTGAGCTTCTTACACTGCCTTAACAATCTTGCCTTGCGATCTCTGGGACCTGTTTGGAACTTAAATGTACGAGGGGAAAAATGAACAGTACATGCTAGGTTTGCAAACAGTATAGTCAAATCAATTTCCTTTCTTTTTCTATAGCAACTTGAATTGACAAGGACAAAATTAACATTGTCAGTATGGTCAAATACCCTCCTGGTTGGACAGGTTTCCAAAACACTGAACTTTGAAGCCCTCTGAGGCACCTGTGTGAGCACAGGTATGGAATAAAGCAATGCCAGCCATCAGTCAGCAGAGAATGGAACCATAGGTAGACTTTGGCCATCAGACAAGAAAAAAAATACTCTCTGAGAATGTTAATGGGGAAGAAATTTGACCTACAAAGTATGGGCCGTTGGGGATTTGTTTTATTTTCTCTGAGGAGAAGACAAAACTTTTGCCAAGTGCATTTTGCTGGTTTGTGGTTTCTCACACCAAAACCTTCCCTTCCGTTGCACGGGGTGCAGCAGGGGATGCACGGGGATCTGAGCTTTCCAAGCACTTAGGAGGGCCCATGTGATGCATTTCAGTGTGACAACCTGGTGCTGCGAGTCCTGCCTGGGACAGCTGCCCACTAGACCAGCAAATTCCAGCAGTGAGGGATGGACAGGAGCTGAGAGCTGCAAATAGGGTGTCCCATGGCGTGATGCTGCCTGGCACCACCAGCCACACGGACTCTGGAAGGGCACCCACCCACCTCTGCTACTGAAAAAGGAGTTAAAGTACTACTGGTTTTCCTTCTGGCAAAGATCTCATGAAGAAAACAACAGTTCCTGTGGCATCAGATTCGTAACCGGCCACTTTGCTCCCAGCTTTTGTGGAAGATGCTGGTGTCAGCAGGCAACTGTGTGTAAATAGATGAAGACACAACTGATCTACTGTAACTTCTGTTTTCATCCACATTTCTGAGCACCTTAATAACTAACCCGCTAACAAGAGTTTGTATATGGAAGAAGCGTTCTATAGTTATATTTAATCCAACTCGGCAGCTTTTTAAAGGGGAGGTCTGTAAATAGTGCCATAGGAGAGAGTCTCTGCTTTCCTCGCCATCCTGTGCTGTCCAGCACAGTTTGTAAGAGAGAAACTGCTGTATTTAGCACTGCAAGGCCCATGTTTAACTACTCCTGTATGAATTATTTCTACCCTTTTAACAAGCAATCCGCTCTGAGATGTGAAGAAGCCTCATGTGAGGCTCAGATAACTAAGAGCAGTGTTTACTGTGTCAGCCCTGGTTTCTGTTCTCGCTGGGACCAGGTGCGGGCTTAGCTGCAGTAGGCCTCGACAAGCCCAAAAACGTGTTTTTACTGTGAAGATCTCACACCAGGGGGATGGAAATGCCACTGCTCGGGCCGATCAGCAGCACTGGCGTGAAGGCTGTGTGGATGGGATGGGGTCAAGTCCATGTGCAGGGGTGGGGAAGGCGTTTGGAAGGCAAAGCTGACGGAGAAGGCCTCAGAATGGCAAAGCCATTTATCTCCGGCCTTCACTTGAGGTGTTTGGGTGTCCCCCAGAGCGGTTTAGAAAGGGGAAATAAGACAAGACACAGAGGTTTGGTTTCTGGTGTGTTGCAGATGATTGATATACCTCAACTGAAGCTCAGCACTTTTACTGGTGGCGGGGGACATTCCAACACCGAGAAGCAGCCGGGGCCTGTGCCAGAGCTGATCCAAGCAGCCCCGGCAGCCCGGGGTCCTGCTCAGCCTGGCCAGGCACACAGCAGCAGCTGGCAGAGGGTGGAAATGGGAGTGCAGGGCTCGAGGGAGGGTGTGCCAAGGGAGGAGAAGGCAGCAGGAGCCTCAGCTGTGTCCCACGGGTTCTCCACAAGGGAGACAGGGCCCATCCTGTGGTGGGACAGGCCCCAGTGATGCTGGAGGTGAGGCAGCGGGGCCGGGGGAGCTCAGAGCCACAGGGTGAGTGAGAGCAGGCTGTGGAAACTCTCCTGACACACAGACAGANCTGGGGTTGGACACCAGAACACAGAGCCACAGGGTGAGTGAGAGCAGCATGGTGAGAGTGGGCTCTGGAAACTCTTTTGACAGACAGACAGAGCCCCTCTGCTGCCCTGGGGTTGGACACAGAGCCCAGAGCCACAGGGTGGGTGAGAGCAGGCTCTGGAAACTCTGACAGACAGACAGAACCCCTCTGCTGCCCTGGGGGTGGACACCAGAACACAGAGCTGCAGGGTGAGTGAGAACTGACTCTAGAAACTCTCCTGACAGACAGACAGACAGACAGAACCCTTCTGCTGCCCTGGGGGTGGACACCAGAACACAGAGATGCAGGGTGAGTGAGAGCAGCTCCATGAGGCCTGACTCTGGAAACTCTCCTGACAGACAGACAGACAGACAGACAGACAGACAGACAGACAGACAGACAGACAGACAGAACCCCTCTGCTGCCCTGGTGCTGGACCCCGGAGCTGAGCCTAGTCAAACCACGCCAGCGCTCTCCTCACCAGGCATGGGTGGCCATGTCCCCTGGAACCAGAGCCATTTCCCATGGGCTGTTGCTTCTTCTCCAGAGGCCTGCAGGACTATTTATTATGGCCATGAAAGAAACAGTTTTACTTTTGACTGTTGTCCTGCGGGCCCGCAATGAAAGTGGAAAATTGACTCCATAACAAGCAAGTGGAGCGTGTTGCGCCACTCCGGATTTTCCATCTCGCTTTGTGAGCTCTTATTTAATGTTGTTCTAAAACCTCAGCATCACATGCTGGGAAAAGGGGATAAGAGGGATGGCTTTAATTTGTTACCTGAGTGTGCTTAGCTGATCACAAGCCAGATTTGTCTCTCATTTACAGGAATAAAGCGTAAGGCTTGAGCCTTCCTTGCTTGGCAGTGTGTAATTATTTTATAAATTATTGTTATTTTTACTGCAAAGTGTTTACTCCAGTACTGGTATCCAGGTTTCTTCTGCAAATCATAGAATTCATTTAGGCTGGAAAAGACCTTTAAGAGTGAACATGAAGATCTGCATCACATGAGTATTTGCATTCTGGGGTTACTTGGTGTTGGGCTGCTCTCTGCCCAGCTTTGCTTTGGCAGGTTCAGGCTGCCTGAGCACTCTGGTGCTGGCAGGGAGGGAATTCTGAATTCCTGGGTGGCCGGGAGGGAATTTAGGCTTTGTCATCATCTGCATTTCATGCAGTTTGAAGAATCATTTCAGTGCAAGGTCGCCCACCAGGTATTTCAGTAACTTTGCAGAAGGCATTAGTTGAAAGAGGCACAGGAGCACTGCTGTTGCTGGTGACACTTTGTGTGTAGGATGGGTGCACACCCTGCATTCAGAGATGTGGGCCCCAGCTGTGCTGGGTTTTATTTAAAGAACAACAGTGGGAGCAGAAAGATCCCTCCCTGAAACTGTGGGAGCTGCTCCTGGTGGCTTCTTGCAAGGATCTGCCCTTCCACTATGGACAGCCACTGGCCACGGGTGGGGGCCTGGAAATCCATCAGGAAGATGATTTAAAAACTCCTTTAAACGTCAAAAAGATGCCTCCAACGGTTCTGTTGCTGCCCCAGTGATTGTTCTTCCTCAGTCACAAATATGTGCCTATTTTTACTGTGGTTTATTTTTAATCCCCAGTGCTGGGGCTCAGCAGCTGTTACACCATCGCAGAGCTGCACTAACCAGGCCTTCAGAGCTTTACCATCACAGTAACAAAAACACCGACTTCAGATGCCTTTTAAAAGGGGCTTTGGGGACATCCTGGGAAGTTTTTTCCTGTGCAAATCCCACCCAGACCCCAGAGTGAAACCACAACATAATGTCAGTGAATTTTACAAGTGGTCTTTTTGGAGACTGGACTGCAAATGATCAATTCTGTCCCTTTGAGCAATTTCATTCCACCATCTACAGTTTTTGAGAGAGAACACTGTATAGTGTGGCATGCAGACATTTCAGCCCTGAAATGTTCTTTCTTGTTCAGCTGGTTCTAAGAGGAATTGAAGAGAACAAATACACCATATGGTGTTTGCTTGTGAATTGTTGCCTTTGACATTTTGAAAGGCAGAGTTTGATTTTGAAGCAGCACAGTGTTCGGGTGAATGGAGTCCTCTCAAAGTGCATCTTCACTTTCTGAGGCTGTGCTCACCCTGCTATTTTAAACTGCCATCTGGGTGCTGGGGAAGCTGGTTTATAACAATCACATTGCTAAATCCAGAGTAGGTTTTTATTTATTAAAAGATTCTGTCTTAGAAAACATGACCTTTTCACACAGGGTCCTGCTCTGCCTGGTCTTGGGTTGTGGTGGGGTAGTGAAACAAAAGGATCTCTGGATGGTTGCTTTCATGAATGTTGCAGTGAAAATTAGGTGTTTTAGGAATTTTATATGATTTTTTATGAAACTTTGGAGAGAATATACCCAAGGAAGTCTTTGATAGGATGGGCGGTTATGAAAAATAGAGTTAATTCCTGTGTATGTCAACGTTGCATGAAGGGTTTGTGCCTACCAGAGATTTCAAACTCCCAGGACATTTCTGTTAGTCCACCAGGCATTTCAGGAGGGAAGTGGGGGTCAGTGGAACAGACTGAAGCTGGCCAGGTCCCGTGGCAAGGAGGGCTTCAGCCCCAGATCAGCAACCTGCTCTGGGTGTGGGCAGGGCTGGGGATGGAGCAGGCAGTGCCCCCTGTTTCTGTGTGATGGGGTGGAGTAGTGTCACATGGATGACACTGAAACGGGTGACAGGATGGCAATTTAATGATGAAATACTCCCTTTGAAATATGTATTCTGCCTGTCCCTAAACCCTGCTGGCCGCTGTTAGTGCTGCAGTGCCATCAGGGGTGTTCAGTGAGGAGCCTCCCATCACACAGGTTCAGTGCTGCAAAGTTCCAGAGTAAAGGAACATATATTCTTTTCAACATATGTTCAAAAACATTCCCCAGAAACTGAACCATTATGCCAGCGAGTCCCCATGTGAGGATCCAGGAGCAGTGACACTTCCCCAGTGAGCAGTGACATGCATTAAGGAAGGGGAGGAAATACTTCCAGCCTAAAGTGTCCTTCCCGTGTTCTGCAAATCCCTGTGCCCATGAGAAGCTCGACACTGGGAAGCCAGCAGTCCTGCAGGTAAGTCCTTCCCTAAAACACCCCACAGGTGAGGAGGGAAAGGAGAAAGGAGGCTTGCTGTGTGCTTGACCTGGACTCAGGCAGAGACAGCAGAACTTATCTCTGTGTGTGTGCACATAAATGCACACGTGCTGAACACCTGCGTCAGGACTCCAGGCTGGGAAAGGTTTGTGTCCAACCTCACAGTTCCATCTTTCCTTCTCATCACAAAGCTCAGCCACATCTTCTCACCCTCCTCTCACCCAAGGAGACGAGAATTCCTCCATGAGGAGAACTCTGTGCTGTTGTAGGGATAAAACCACCAAGAGGTCAGCAGACCACAAATGAAATGCACAGAGGATCCAAGCTGTCCTCGTACAAGCCATCTGCTTTTCCAGCTTGCTGGAGGTGGTTGAGTTAACTCAGCAACTTGAGTTATTCCATCCCTGAGCAAGTAGCCCACATTTTTACAGGAGCTGGATGTGGGTGGATGTGCAGCATTGGCGTCCTACCAAGGAGCACTCCTCAGTCCCCAAAGCAGAGGAACAGCAGAGCCTCACCTGAGAACGTCTCCTCAGGCCCCAGACTCAGTCCTTGGGGAAGCTGGATGTGAGGGAGGCTGGCCAAGGCAGGAGGGACACTTTTACTGCTGCTGTCTGTCCACTGTAGGCACACAGTCCTCACTGAGGTCCATAAACCACAGAGAACCCTCCTGGAAACAGTTAAATATGAACTGGAGGAGCCTCCAGATTATCCTTGTGTAATCCCATGGAAGTGTCATCTGTGAAAAGAAGGAGTAAGAAAATCCTCTCTCTCCAGAGATGGTGTACAATGTTTATAAATTTACAGGCTCGAAAGTCTGTCACTGCAGCAAAACAAGGCTGCACATTGGAGTGCTCCTGCCACTAACTCAGCCTGCTGAGCAGCTCTGTGTCCCACAGCCCAGACAGCTCATCATTCCCTTCCTACAAAAGGATGCAGAGAAATCAGCTTTTCTGCCCAAAATTAGCAGCCACTCAGGGGTTCACGTTGCGTTTCTGAGCCATGTACTTCTCATCCATCCCACTGTCTGCTTCCAGAGCTGTGTCCCAGCACCTTCCGAGTGCCACCACAGCCTGGGGGAGCTGCCCTGTCCCCCTGGCAGCAGGAGAGGCTTGTGTGGGGACAGAGACGTGGCTGGCAGGCAGGGGTGTCTGCAGAGAGCTGGGAGGCAGCCTGCGTGTCACCCCTTAATCCTCAAACAGGCTGTGCCATCCCTCAGCCCCCGATGGATAAACAAACAGGGAACCAAAGGCCACGGGGGCAGAAATGTCAGCCCGTGTGTGAGCTGCTGAGCAGCACACTGAAATATTGAACCAGAGGGGCTGAACAGCAGGAGCTTTGGTGTCTTCCTCTGGCTGTGACTCCTGTGCCTCCGGAGGCTCCGGGTGACATTTCACACCGACTGAACTTGGCTCGTTAAAAGCCAGACGTGGGCAGACCTGTTTGTCATCTCCGCGCCGGGCGAAGGGGTCTGTTCCCACAGCAGCTACTTTGTCTCTCCAAATTACATCCCTGGCACACAGGAGCTGTCAGTAAACGCTAAGCTGTTCCCTCCTCTCGTCTGCCACTTTGAGCTGCTCCCCCAGGAGCGATGGGGTCTCTGTGCTGCTGGATCTTCACATGAGCATCTCTGTGCTCACACTCAGCTTCTGTCAGCCAACCTTGGTGCTCCAAATCCGTGCTTAGAAGCCAGGCAGAGCTGCTCTGGGACTTGCTCTGCTCCTCCCTGAGGTCTGCTGAGCTGTGTGTGCCTGTCCTCAATCTCACCTGCAAAATAAGAGGGGTGAAAAAAAATTGCTTTGAGGCTGACTGATGAAAAGAGTGAGGTGTGTTCTGGTTTTCTTTTCCGACTGTGATGCTTTTGTAGAATCATGGAACAGTTTGGGTTGGAAGGTACCTTTAAAGGTCACTTAGATGTTAAAAGGAGTGGCAGCCTGCAGGGAGCCCAGCTCCAGCAGCAGCTGGTCCGGGGAAGGGCAGACACGGAGCCCACATGTCCCGGCTGCTCCGGCTCCACTGCCGGCTGAGGTTCCTTCTGGATTCACCCAGCTCTCCCCTCAGCAGCCACCATAGAAGAGCCGGGAACGGCTCTCTGAGGATAGAGAACTGAGGGTCTGAAGGGAGAAATCCTGAGCGAGGAAGCCCTGGAAGAGCGGGGTGGTGGATTCAGGGAGTGCCTGTTTCCAGCTGAAGTAGAACCGCAGCCGGACAAAGTTCTCCTGTCGCAGGATGCCCTCAAGCCAGGGCTGGCACTCGGCTAGGCAGCTCTTTCCCGGCCATCGGCAGGTGGGAATAGCTGTGTTTCCTGCCCAAAACTGTTCGATTTCAGAGCCGTGCAGCTCTTGGGGCCGCCAGCCGTCTCAGGCAAGGACAGCCCGCCCTCTGCAGGGAAATTCATCACACTTGGGTTCCGGCTTTCCCCATCCACTGCCCGGATTAACCCGCACATGTCAACCCCAAACTGATGCCACGCCAGGGCCACAGCCCTGCTCTCGCCTCACACCCTCCAGCAGAATTCCCTTTCCAGTGCCTGTGACCTGACATGCAGGGAGGTGCAGCAGCCGTCGGTGATTTGACACCAAACTTTTGGGAAGAATAATGGGATCACACCTGCTGGGATGTGTGTAAGCTGCCAGGAGCAGGTGTAGGTCTGGGTTTGCAGGGCACTGAGTGCTCCCCGCTCCCGTGAAGAAAGCCAGGAGGTGTTTTGTCCTGCTGAATTGTCTCTGGCAGGTTTTCTCCAGTGAAGTATTTCAGCGTGTCATCACCAGGAAGGTCGGCAAAGTGATTTAAGTCAGCTTCATTGGCTGCATGTGTGTGGTTGTGCACTTGGCCTGCTTGTGTTGGTATTTTGGCAGCAGGTGTTAGAACAGAAAAGGGAATTTTGCTGTTTCTGGAGACCTGAGCCCACACTGGCCAGGTCTCCTGGGTTATATCAGTGTGGCTGAAAAATGAAAGTTCCCATCCTCAGCTTTGCCAACCTGTTCCCTGTCGCCTCTGCCAAGGGTGGCAGAAGGGATGAACCACGTTTCTCTCCCCAGGCAGGACTGAGCTGACAGGTGAGCCCGCCAAACAAAGTGACTTTTGAAACCCAAGAGGCTCACCATTTGTAATGATATTCAAAAATTTATGTTGCAGGCTGCTTTTGGTTTCACAGAGGGCTAATATGATTTCTTGGAGGATTTGGACTTCTTCAAAACGAGAAGTCAAAATCTTCCTGAGCAGTAACCTGGTGCTGTAGCTCTTGGAGCTCTGCCTCTCCCCAGATTTTTGGGGAAGACAGAGAGGTCTCATTCACACGAGTTTATCAGAAGTTGCAGAAGTACAATGTTGGGGCCTTTGTAAGCAGTTCTGCAAAGTGAATATCCCAAATGCAACAACAGGTGCAGCTGTGGCTCCTGACAGCATGGGGAAAATCTGAGGCTGAGGAACGGCCATGAACTTCTTTTAAATACACATTATAAATTTGGCTTTTTGCAAATACTGAAATGAATGCTATATGTATAATGTTGGAATAACTTTGCTGTATGAATATAGGGTTGGTTTGGGGTTTTTTTTGCTGTTAACAAAACCTGGAAATAGTAATGTGGTAACTCAGAGAATGGTGAAGGTAATTAGGTGATTCTTCACATTTGTGGATTACCCTATCTGGATGAAGATAACAGTGACAGAAACCAGAACCCCAAAGGAAGAATTTATTGACTCCCTGTTATCAGGGAGTGTAAAAACAACAGGACGGGACCACGAGGAGAAATAAAATATATTGATTTGGTCTACAGGGTGGCATGAAGTCAAGTGAGGCTGAAAACCAGGCAAAAGAGCATCTAAACTCAAAAGGAATGTTCGAATAATGCAAAATGGCCTATGAATATGCAACAGGCTAAAAAAGTATTTAAAGAGGTGTTTCCAAGATAGTGTGTGCATTTGGCTGAATGCCAAGCATCCGGCTGTAACCCTTTGTTTGATTTCTGTCTCTTAATTTTCTTTTAATTAAACTTTTTAAAATTTTACCGAGAAAGTGGGACCTCGTTTTGGACCCTGCAGGGCTCAATCACAGAGACAGCACATCCTGACTGCAGTTCTGCCCCTGGCCTGGCTGCTCGGGGGGCTCAGGGGTGGCTGCCGTCAGGGCGGGGGGTTCTGACAGCCTCCAGCAGCTTCTCCCGGCAGTGCCCCACTGAGGGACCCTGCTGCAATAAATAAATAAGGCAGGAGTTAGGGGGTTTTATGTAGAAAATCTAGTTCTTTATTTACAACCCTCATGTTTGTAGGAAATATTAGAAAGTGCTTTAAACTTAAGGTGTGTTAAACTTAATTGGTCAGCAATACAGTGAAACAGTTTGTTGGTTGGTAAAGGTTATTATATATGTCTTTCAAATTTTCTCTCTCTAGATTTGTTTAGATATTAGATATCTTTAGATAAATATGCTAGATATGTTTCCATATTTTTTTTACACTGATTCTTAAGGGACAGACTCATTGTTTATGCAGGTGTAATTTTTTTTTCTCCTAAGAATAGGTTGTTGTGTTTATTCTTATAATTTTTCTTTATGGGAACATATAAGCTACTTCTAGCTTAACTAGAGTAGTAGGGCTTAAACTATATTTTATAAGGCCTTTCTTTCATAACATCTCTACTTGTCTGCTGCAGGACTCCAGGACCCCTTCATCTGGGAGCCCTGGGGCTGCACGAAATGAGAGCATTAAATCATGTCAGGGGTGCCAGGTGTCCCCAGAACACAGGCTGGGGTGATGGACCCTGCAGGGCACACAGCCTCAGCTGCCAAGAAAAGGGGGCAGCAGATCTTCCCGGGAGCCTTTTTGGGGAAGCTGGGGTGGGGAATGGTGGTCGGGAGCAGACACGGGGAGGGTAAATCATCCCTAATAGCTCAGCTGTCTGCAGCACACTGCCCTAGACCCCAGGCAGAGCAAGGCTGTGGCTCCTGCAGCTCTGTCGTGCCTCTTTAGTCCTCACCTGCCTGTAGGCATCAATTCCACCATCCAGCCTCAGCCCACCTGATCCTTGCACCGAGGAAAACAACCTTCAGCCAGGAGAGAAAAAAGGAGCAAAACACGTTAGCTAAGTAGGTCTGGATTATCAGGAGACTCAAGTTACCTCGCTCTCAGAAAACAGAAAAATCCTTTTTGTGGAGTTGTTGAGAGTTGGAGACTTCCTTTCACACCATCGTTGATGAAATCTTGTTTGAGTTAGGTTCTCTGTAATTTAAACTACGAAGAGCTTCTGAACATGTGCCAAAACTCACCTGGTAACAGAGGTTTTGTAACTGCCTCGTATCTCCCTGTCCAGACGCCCCATAACTGAGACACCTGACACTGTCCCCAGTCCAGATATCTGTGCATTCTGTAAAGTGATAAAATGCACAACTGATGTAAAGGACTTCTGTTCTTTACCCTGTGTGAGATGTGAAAACTCACCACGTTATGGAATGTTATTTTCGAGCCTAAATGTTTCAGTGTTTTAGTATCAGCCCTCTCCAGCAGAAGGAGCTGGATTTTGAGATTTCTCCTCACTGCCAGGCTGGTACTCTGCTTATCAGCTCTCTCCTCATTTTGTAGGAAATTAAGTCATTTTGCACTGGTTAGGATGCCATTCTTAGCTAGACATAGAAAAGTCAGGGCTGACATTATGACACAGAGTTAACAAGCACAGAAAATGCATTTTATAGCTTCTCAAGCCAGAGCAATTTGAGACCTGTGAAGGTTAATGGATCTTTTCTGGCAGGTTTCTCTATTATTTTTGTCAGCTGCTGCCGCAGAGAGACAAAAGGAGAGTGTTCTCAGCAGAGAGCTTGTCCAGACCGAGTGCCTGGGAGCCCAGGCTGAGAATGAGGTACTGCCACAACCAAAATCACCAGCTAAACTACAGGAGGTGTCACCAATTATTCAGAGTCACAGATTTTCTGCAAGCCACAGAAATTGTGGCTGATGGATGCTGTCCATCAGAATAAAGGCAGAAACAAGAGTGTGCATGGGCTGATGGGGCTGATTCTTCCACATCCAAGGGTCACTCTGACTCATCAGTCTCTGCAAGGTCCATTCTCATCCTGCAGCACACATGCACAAGAGGAGAAATAAAATATATTGATTTGATCTACGGGAAGGCATGAAGACAAGTCAAAGGTTAAAACCAAGCAAAAGAACATCTAAACTCAAAGGGATGTTCGAATAATGCATAATGGTCTATGAATATGCAACAGGCATATTTGCCTGTTTGCCTGTGAGGTGAGGGAGACCGAGAAGCACCGGTTTCAAGATCTTAAACCCCAGAGCAGTGTCACCAGACCTTGCCGATGGGGTTAAAACTCTCACGAGGTGTCCGAGGGGCGCCTCTTTCCAGCTTAACCGAGATCAGCCGACCCCAGGACCTGCAAACCCGCCGTGAATTCAGCGGTTTTGGTGCCTTTTTGTCCCGGCCGCGGCCAAACAAAGGCTGGGAGTCGCGGCTTGGCATCTCCTGAGCCATCAGAAGAGGGCAGTCCTCCCCTTCTGTGCGAGCCCGGCTTTGTGCTCGAATCCAGCCCCGGAGACGCGAGCAGGTGCCGCAGGCTGGTGTGACACGGAGCGGGATGGATCCACCCTGAGAGTTCTCCCGTCCCCCAGCCCGGGTCGAAACAAAGCCACACGGGGCCAAGGGACATCATTCAGAGGGTTGCTGCGGGATGATTTCTGGAAGAAAGCTCCGGGTGGTGAGGACGGTGTGGGGAGAGATCCCTGTGTGTCTGCACCAGGGGCTAGGAGCGGTGGCGCAGCACATGTAAATTAGCACAAGCCGAGTTCCAGCGCCGCGGGCACAGCCTGCGGCAGAGAGGGGAAGGGGCTGGATCCCAGTAGAAAATCATGTTTGTTAGGGGATGAAAGCCCTGAAATGGTTCCAGCCTCCCGCCGTGAGAGGCGCTGGCTGCTGTGCCTGTGGACTCCCCCAGACTGGGATGCTCAGAGCCCCTTCCCGCCTGTCCCTCAATGCTTCCAGGGATCCCCAGCAGAAAATCAGGTTTATTAGGGAGTGAAAACACTGAAATGGATGCAACCTCTCCCTGTAAGAGCTGCTTGCTGTGATACCTGTGGTCCCCACCAGACTGGGATGCTCAGAGCCCCGTCCTGCCCGTCCCTCAATGCTTCCAGGGACTGGACATCCATCACCTCTCTGGGCAGCCTGGGCCAACCTCATTGGAAAATTTGCCACCCTCACTGCAATTTGCCTCAATAACTTTACCATCCTCGGCATAGAAAGCCTCTTCCTTCTATCTAACCTGAATATCACCTGTCTCAGGATTTCTCACCACATTCCTGAGTGTTCAGCAGATTGAGCTGACCCATGAGCTGAGGGCAGACTGGCCTGAAAACAGGCTGCAGATCACAAGAAAAGGAAGCAAAATGTAAACTAAACAGCAGCAAAAGACAAACCTGTTAACCTGCAATGAGAGTCACTGACAAAGGAATTTGTCACTCAGCATGAGTGTGGGCTGTTCCCATATGAGCTGGTCTCAGGGCATACCCTGCATACATTGGAGCCTAAAAAGGCTAAATGAGAAATTTTACACCGAAATGCTTTAAAAGAGAATGAAATTGCCAGACAGAAATTGAGTGGGAAAAAAAAAATAGAAACAGTGTGAACAGACTTAGCTATGTTGTTGCTCTAAAGAAGCAAAAGGGGCAAGGTTGGTGGAGAGCAGTAATATCTTTTAGTGGAATTGGTGTAATAAAAGACATTATTTTTCTTCACAAGCCTTGCCTTGGGGCAGCCATCATCTTTACTGCCTCGCTCCTGCTTCAGTCTGATGTAAATGTGAAGAGTCAGTGGGGTCACCTCTCTGTATCCGGCTTAGCCTGACCGTGTCAGAGTGAACAATCAACAGCACTTTTTAACAGAAATAAAGAGCAGAAGGTGAAGAGACCAGTTGTTACCAAACCACAGAAACCTCCTTCTGAGGGATGGCTTGTTCTGCTAGCCCGTGCTGCAAAACCTTCTGGGACTGGAGTGAGATAAAAGCCAATATCACAGCTTAAAAAATCATTTGTTCTGTGTTAGCTGCATTATCAGTGAATTCATGGGAGTGGCAGTGCAGCACAACGGGAGGGATGAAAGGACAGATCTAGGCAACTGGAACAGAGATTATTTTAGTTTGTTTATTTGCACCAAGGATCAATGACAGAAAAAACCAAGACCACAGGGTCGTCCAGCGCTGGTGACATTACTTTAAACAAGATATTTGAAAAACTGAAAATGTTACAGGAAGGAGAGACAAAACTATCTCAAGGATGGGGAACAAAAGCCTTCTGTGTGCTTTATCAGGCATTAAGTGGTAACACCCACTATGGTTTATCATAAGAAAAAATGGAGAAAAAACTGGAAGTTCTCTTCAGTAAAGAGACAAAAGAACAAGCAGAAGACAACCAGAAGTCTAGGAAAACTCTAAAGAAAAACAGAACACAGTTTTAGGATGGTGAAAATGACTCAAGAAATCACCTCTGTGTGATTTAAGAAAACTACCTTCAAACAGTGATGATTTTTGGGAGATGCAGTTATAATTTAGCACAAACCTCTGGCTCCCTCTGGAAAGAAACCCCAGTAAAATGCAGTGGCCTGTGTGCACAGGAAATGTGGAGTGATCATGGAATAGTCACCTGCTGCACTCTAAATTTCTGAATGAATTGTCACCGTGCAGTGGGCGAGCTGTGACACCGGTGGAGGCTGCTCCAGCACAGCCAGGAGGGATGGCAGCCCCGTGCTGCCTGGCTCTGCAGAGCTCAGGAGCTCCAAGGGCTCACGGTTCTCCCCTCGGCAACAGCGAGGCAGCGACATTCCCCGTGCCAGAAGAAACTCCTCTGAGTGAGCACCAAATACGGCGATAAAAGCCCTGCGGAGGAAGGAGGAACAGCTGCTCCACTCGTTCCACAGCGCAGCCAGTGGCACAGAGACTCTCGAACAGAGACACCGAGGGGCTGGAGTGTGGCCAGGGCAGGGAAGGGAGCTGGGGAAGGGGCTGGAGCCCCAGGAGAGGCTGAGGGAGCTGGGAAAGGGGCTGAGCATGGAGAAAAGGAGGCTCAGGGGGGACCTTGTGGCTCTGCACAAGTCCCTGACAGGAGGGGACAGCCGGGGGGGTCGGGCTGTGCTCCCAGGGAACAGGGACAGGAGGAGAGGGAACGGCCCCAGACCAGACCAGGGCAGGGTCAGGGTGGATATTGGGCAAAATTTCTCCATGGAAAGGGCTGTCCAGCCCTGGCAGAGCTGCCCAGGGCAGTGGTGAGGCCCCATCCCCTGAAATGTGTGGATGTGATGATGCCTTGGGAAGGCTGACATGGAACAGAGACTGGACAGAGCTAGAGAATAAAGTAAATATTTACTAAAAGGCCTTTAGGACACACCTTGGGCAGGGCAAGAGCCTGACCAGGGCTACACCCAGGGTGCACCCAAAATGGTCACAAAATGGACAAAGGTCTATGAGGTCTCACACTTTTATAAGTTTTGGTCCATTTGCACGTTGGGTTTAATTGTCCAGTTACAGCTTCAGATTGTGAGGTCCCATCCTTCTTGTTCCTCCCTTCAGCCCACCCTTGTTTGTGCTTTTGGGCTGAAAGTTGTTCCTGGTGTCCAGCAGCAAAATGATTTGTTTTGTCTCCCTACTCTGTGAAGAGCTGAGTGACACTGAATATGAGGCTCAGAACTGCACCCCTGGGCAGCACAGAATGTGAAATACATGCGAGGTAAAACTTAAGGCATCAGTGACACTTGGGGACAGGGGTCAGTGGTGGCCTGGGCGCTGCAGGGGCGACACTCAGACTGGAGTGTCTGAGGGCTTTTCCAGCCCAAATGATCCTGTTATTCCATGCCCCCCGTGGCAGCTTGTGTTGAGACACAGAGCATGGACCAGGCCTCCCCCCGACAGTGACCCCATGCCTTGGAGAAGGTTTGGAGCCTGGATTTGGGAATGAACCAAACCAGCACCAGAGAACAGGCTGGAAGGCTGTGGGCGCTGTCTGGAAATGAGATCCTCCCTCCCACCAAAACTGCAGGGAGCCCTGCTGCCCTGGCAGATTGCAGCCCCCGGGGTGCAGGTTTTCCTCTGCTGTGACTAATTACAGCCCAGCTTTCCAGGCAGCCCTTCTTTCACAACAAAGTGTTGCACAGCGTGTCTCTGCCAGGCCTCAGCTGCTCATTAGGGGATCCTGGGGAACATCCTCCGCCAGTCCACGGCAACACGGGTTTACAGCAGAAGTGATTTATGCAATTTGGGTACCAAGCCAGGCCTTTTTAAATGCCTCCAATTTGGGGTTATTTTTAGCCTGGCACAAAGTCATGACCTTGCAGGTTATTTTCGCAACCTCCTTTGTTTATAGGTGCAGAGGAGCATTATTCAGGAACGTTTCAAAGCTGCCACAGTCATGCTGATGGGGGAGGGAGGGAAAGCAGCTGAATGTGCTCTTCATGACAGGCCTCAAAATCATAATTGGGAGAGGGGGTTTTGATTAAGTAGGTTTACATATCTGATACTGTTACTATAGTGACTCTGCTTCTTTTAACTGCTCCGTGCTCCTTCAAACATCAAACTATTTAAATCGTGCTCCATGCCAGTGGCAGAGTTAAAATTCTTACTTAATAGAGGTCCTTGTTAAAACAAAAATTTCTCTTTTTAACTGAGAGCAGGTGGGGTGAGATGGGATACTGGGAAGGAATTGCTGGCTGTGAGGGTGGTGAGCTCCTGGAACAGGTTTCCCAGAGAAGCTGTGGCTGCCCCTGGATCCCTGGAAATGTCCTGGACAGGGCTTGGAGCACCCTGGGACAATGTAAGGTGTCCCTGCCCATGGATGAGCTTTGAAGTCCTTTCCAACCCAGACTGTTCCAGGATTCTGTGATTAACAGTCTCAAAAGCTGCAGCACTGGAAAACATCTGAGTTTGGGCTGGAGAGGAGCCAGGTGGAGGCCGGGATGGGCTGAGCTGTTGTGTTTCACACCCTTGTACTTTCCCTCTCTGAACTCAGTGGAGGCTGAGCTGGGGATGGGTATCAGTCCCACTGAGGTGACACCATTGTCAGGACAAACAGCCAAGGGTTACTGTGAAAAGTGGTGGGCTTGCTCTTTTCTCCTGCAATTTCAGTGCTGACCTGCAGTATTAAGCACCTCCATGACTTCTGCCAAGCCTTCTGTTTGAGTCCAATGGCTCCCAGCCCTCCAGGCTCCGAGGCAGCAGGTCAGGCAGGGGTTATCTCAGTGCTGTGGCTCTGCATGTTTTGAGGAGCCCTGTTCCATGCCAGGCATCCAGCACAGTGACCCTGGACATTGGGAGCAACTTCCATGTTGCCTCAAGGAACTCTGTGTGAGGTGACCCCATTTCCAGCGCTCTCTGCTCCTTCCTCCTGCTTTGCCTTTCCCCTTCAGCCTCCTCCCCAGTGGGATGCCGGTGGGCAGCCACAGTCCCCCAGTCCTGCGTGCCACAGGGCACTCACAGCCCCATCATCCCCTCATGGATCCAGACTCCTCGTGGACTGCAGCTCCTCACAGCCCCACTGTCCCCTCATCGACACAGACTCCTCACAGCCCCATCATTCCCTCATGGACCCTGGCTCCTCACAGCCCCACCATCCCCTCATGGACCCCAGCTCCTCACAGCCCCACCATCCCCTCATGGATCCAGACTCCTCATGGACCCTGGCTCCTCACAGCCCCACCGTCCCCTCATCGACACAGACTCCTCACA
>JANPWX010019063.1:49280-62100 GCA_024734555.1 Trochalopteron elliotii
ATTATTGATATTGGTACTTCAGATGGGGCAGAGTTTGTTCTTGCAGCACAGAAGGGGTGATGCATGAGGACAAGGTCCCTGATTTTGGTGGTGTCTGTTCTGCCACGTGGAGTGCCCTCAGGGTGTCCTTTTCTCCACTGGAAATGCATGACCTGTAATGTTATCTCTGTGTTTGCTTGCTGTGGCTTGCAGAAAATCTGTGACTGAATAATTGGTGGCACCTCCTGTGCTTTAGTTGGTGATTTTGGTTGTGGCAGCTGTTCTTCTTGTGAAGAGGTGTGTGACTGTGTCCTGCACAGTGGATTCCATTACCCCATTTCCTGTGACTCTGTTTCTCAGGAGTGTTGGGTTGTCACAGAATCCCTGAGGTTGGAAAAGCCCTCCCAGAGCATCCAGTCCAAGCTGTCACCTGATCCCCACCTTGTCCCCAGCCCAGGGCACTCCGTGCTATGTGCTGTCCTTCCTTGGACACCTCTTGGGTGGGGCCTCCAACACCACTGGAGTTCCAGCCCTTTCCAGCTCCTTTCCGTGGGGAAATCCCTTCTCTTGTCCAAAAACTCCTCCTGCACTGGCAGTGCCTCTCAAATCCTTGGCTTCAGCTGGTGTCTTTAGGATTTATACATGCACATATTTGAGTGTATGTATATGCCTGGAAATGGTAATGGACATGTGCATGGAAACATGAGATAAATGTTAAAGGAACATTCACTGGGTGCAGGT
Organism: Trochalopteron elliotii; assembly: GCA_024734555.1. NCBI lineage: Eukaryota > Metazoa > Chordata > Aves > Passeriformes > Leiothrichidae > Trochalopteron > Trochalopteron elliotii. The sequence continues at coordinate 50,001 of JANPWX010019063.1, forward strand.
TAGTAATCCCAGACTGATCCTGAGGAATTTTACCAGTGTCTCATCTGTTATGCAGGTGGTTGTCTTCTCATATGTTATATTTTGCTCACAGTTTCATCTGTGTTCATTCACAGCTTTTTCTGCCCAATTTATTTTCATGCCTGGCTTCCAGAGTACTTTTAGAAACTGTGATAAATTTACCTTTGTCTAAAGAGACAATTTTCTTGGCAAATTCGTACATGACTTCACTGACTTGTGGGAAATACCCTAACAGTGCATTTCTGATTCAGAATGAAAAATAAACAGAAAGAAAACCCAAACAAAGTCAAAGCTGTTTGGGCAAAGTAAAAGGGATGGGACAAGAGAATGTAAAGAAAGGATTGTACGAGCTTGAGGATGTAAAAGCAAGTGCTCCCTTCCACTGTCCTTTCTCACCATGCTGGTTTTGACACATTTCATGTGTTTTAATACGTTTTAGATTTAGACTTAGCCAGCTGGGTTGAGCAGGCAGGGCATGGAATACTCAGTGCCCCCGTGCCTTCCTGGGGAAACCAGGATAAGCAGGATGTGGGGAGGGGATGGTGGTTGCCTCGTTGCTAAGAAGTGCAGTGCTTGAAAGGTTGCTGCTATCGCTTTCTGATCAGTCAGAAGAAAGACCCGAGGAGGCAGGAAACTGACAGAAAACGTGCACACACCCCCGGCCCAAAACTCCCCCTGCAGTTTTCTGTCCTGCCCAGCCGGTTTTACACGGAGGGATTCCTGGATGGAGCTTGCATGGCCATGCCCCGGCAGGTTTTATCACTTTCCCTGGGATCTGCATGCTTTCCAGAGAAATCACCCGCGGGGACGTGGAGCTGTTTAATCTGTAACCAGCTGGTAAAGGAGGTGGGAGGGTATCAGCCCTCATCCACCTGAGATCAGGTGTTCTGCTCAGGACCTGTGGGCTCTGGGCTGCAGGCTAGAGGGAGGGAGGAAGGAAGGGCCCTGCCTTGGTTTTCTCACTGTGGAATTAATGCTCCTAAAGGAGAGCAGGAGCAGCCAGGTCTGCTCAGCTGGAAAAGCAGCAGTTTAAGGAGATGTCCCCAGGGCGTGCAGGGATGGCATTTCAATCATCGTGCTCATGATCTGCAGCTCTGCCATAACCCTGGAAAATGTACCCGGGAGAGGCTGGGCTGCTTGCTTGGCAGTGAGTGAGGGCTCCCTGCTCCTTCTGCTCCTGGCTTTTTCCCTTTCCTGCCGGGAAATGCTTTCAGCTGCATCCACATCATTAGCAAACTATCAAAGGAGACAGCTGTGGGCCGGCTGGGTGTGGGTCGTCAGCCAGAGTGGTTCTCTGGTTCCCCCCTTGCAGAGGGGCTGCAGGAGCTGGTGGCATCTTTGCCTGCAGAGGGGTGGGGGTGTTCACAGGGCTGGAGATGTGGTGGGGATCCAGGTTATGTCACAGTGCATTGCCCTGCTGTGTCAGCCACACCCGCCAGGGTACAGACTCTGCCGCCTCTGGGAGGGTAAAGGTAGAGAGTTGAGTTTAAAAATTAAGGAGGAAAGAAATCAGGAGAGATTTTCGTCTTCTGACCTTGTTCTCATAAACTTTTAATCTCAGGTAGAGATAGCAAAGACACCTTTGATTCTTATGAGTGAACTTTATTAATCTGCGGCAGAGGCATCTTGTGCAACAGTGAACTTTGTGTTTAGCCCAAGGGAGCAAAGTCAAGAGAAGCACCCCACAATCCAACATAAAGTCCACTTTATTTTCAAGATGTTCATGATGCTGCTTCAAAGGCTGTGCTGCACTGCTGCATCTGTTCTAACCATTATTGGGAGTCACAAGGAAACCATTTTTTAAATCTTTTGTCAAGTAGAGTAATTTTCCAAACAGCAGCATGTTTGGATATAAACTGTATATACATCCTTGTCAGGAGCCCTGGATGGGGTTTTTGCTGTACGTGGGAGCATTTATGGCTGGTTAAAAGTACACTCTTTTATATATATGGCTGCAAGACTGCAGGCAGGGAAGACTTATCACCACTACCACTTCTCTGCTCGAAAACCTCTCAGAATCACTTTTTCAGTGATAACATATATAAAAAAAATATATATAAAATATATAAAAATATATAAATATATATAAATAATTTTTAATAACATGTATTTATATTAAATAAATATATAATTATGTAACATATATAAAAACCCTGCGTGCAGCATCCAGGCTGCTCCATGCAGAGCAGCCAGCTAGAATTGGTATTTTTAGCAGCACTGGCTTTGTCTGATGGAGCCCAGTTGCTGCAAGGTCCCAGAGCCAGAGTTTTTGTGGATTATAAAGTTCATGGTGGTTCAGTGTGAGATTGCCTTAACTAAAATACCATCAGCATTTCACTCTAGTAGCATTTCTCATTCCCCCTCCAGGCTGGTTTTGTTGCAGCGGATCTGTCCACTGAGTGTTAATTAATTAATTAATCAATCCGTGGGCTTTGAGGTGTGCTGGGCTTCCTCCTGGTGCACTCCCTGCTCTGTCCGTGCTGGCCTGGAGAGGATTCCTGTTTGCTCTGAGCTGTGAGGAGGATCAAGGAGAATAATGGAGTGAAAGCCAGCACTTGGGGAAAGGACACCCGGCCTGCAAAATGCGATCCCTGCTGCTTAAACCCGGGCTGCAGGAGTACTTAAGCACTTAATCCCGGGGAAAACCAGAGGGAGTTTGGGCTTTAAGTGCCTGTGAGGACGCCGGGCTGCGTGGGCTGAGAGCCTCCCGATGTCCTGGGGCTGGCTCCATCCTGCCGAGCCCTGCTGGGGTCACAGAAGGGATTGGGAGGGTGCTGAGCGGGTGGGACTGCAGCTCCCAGGGAGCTCCATCCTGGGAGATACCACACGGGCAATCCCAAATCCAGAGCTGAATCTGAATCCAAAACGAGCTCATGGTCATGGACAAAGATGCAGCAAGTGCTGGAAGGACTCAGGGGTTTTTATCTCACGGCTCTGGGCTAAAGTGGTTCCATTTGGAGCAAGGACTGAGTCTCTGCGTGCAGGCTGATGTCATTCTGATTCCTGATTTAGGCCGAGGCAGAAATTAAAGCCTCTTTGAATACGGTAAGGTGCAATTGTCATGTAAATCGACAGCTGAAAGTACTTAGTGTCGCTTAAAAATTCACCCTGTTTGATGTTACTGTAACTCCAGAGACAGCGAACACCCAGGCTGCCTAAAGACAGGAGATAATGAATTCTTTTGTCCTTCTTCTTCTGCATTGAACACTCAGGTTGCCTAAAGACAGGAAAGAAAGTGAACTCTTGTGTCCTTCTTCTTCCTCCTCCTCCTCCTCTAAACACTAAATATTTTGGCATCGTTTTCGTTTTGCGTTGTCTCAAGTAACAGTCAACACGCTACAGTTGTTTACCAGCTGTGCTCGGCCTAAATCACACCGCAAGCACAGCTGGTGTTGGGAAAAGGCAGTTTTTAAAAGGTGTTTAACTGTATTTAAAAGATATTAAACTGCTGATGGCAGCAGGCTGGGGGGTTGTTGAGGAAAGGGGAAGATTAGCTGAGAGGTTTTTGTGTGGAGCACGTGTTTCTGCTCAAAGAGAATGTGTATTTCTTGCGAGGTATGCAGAAGTGGAACTAGTCCTTTGCAACATACAGAAAACTCTGTTGCACTCAGAGCATGTTTTCCTGGGTTTTTGTCTCATGTCAATGCTGTTTACGTGGTTGTGTTCTTCATGGAAATGTTGGATTATTCGGATCAGTTTCTTGAAAAAAATACCACTTAAGTGGCTAAAGTGACTGTTATTACACTCCACCAAAAAAAAAAAAAAATTAAAAAAAAATTAAAATCAACCCCCAAAAAACCAATGGCAAGGTTAAAAACTTGAAGAATGGGCTGTCACCTGAAATTTATTTGTGTTTAGTACTGGAAGAATACTGGAGGATAAACAATTAGATTGGGAAAGAAAACAGTGGTTTGCAGGTGACTCCTGACTACTTGTAGAATAACTTTTCTGTCCTAATAGTAAAAGGTTAAATTGAAATCCGTATTTAGTGTCAAATGTATTACATGAAAGGTTGGCAGACATGAAAATAAATACAGAGAAAACCAAATTTATTTTAGCATTAGTTAGAGTTTTCTGCAAGGAGGCAAAACACTGAAGTTTCTTGGGTTTGGGTTGGGTTTTTTTTCTTGCTTTCTAACTCTTCAGGTATTTTATCACCATAGAGCAGAATCAGTACAGGAAGGCAGGTGGGCTGCTTTAGTCACTGTCACCAAAACAACTGATGCTGGATCTAATCCCCAAATAATGGGACAGGACTGTCCAGAGACATTCCTGGAGCTTTTTTGCAGCATCAGCCCCAGTCCAGGCTGAGGGAATTGAAAGATACCAACAGCAGCCAGAATTCTCTCTGTTACAAGGCCTTTGAAAAGTTTTCTAACCAATAGCAAATTGCTAAGAGCTCACAGGCATCTGCATAAACCAGTCATTAAAACTACACGTGTACCTTATATCCAAAAATAGGTGCTTGTTTCATGTTTCTTGCGACTCAGGAGCTTTTTATACTCTTTCATAAGCACAAAGCCTCATTATTGAACTTTTCTATTATCTTTCTTAACATATTTTTCTGCTTGCTAAGGCCTAACTCTGCACTGCACAAAAGCACAGTGTTACTGTTCCATTGCTCCTCACTCTTGTATCTTTTTAACTCTAGGCCTGCATCCACACTGCTGTGAGAGTTTTCTGCTTTTTCTATTTCTCACAGTTGCCCCTTTCAGTACAACCACAGAGAAACCCTCCTGAGAGCTTTGTCACTTCTTAACCATCCTGCATTGCACAGCTCTACTACGGTGCGTCCTTTTAAAATTTATTTCTTTTTGCTTATCTAAGGCACCTCTTTTGCTTGCCTTAAGTGCCTTAACTTTGGACCACAGCAATTCCAATGCTGCAAAAGGTCTGCTCTACTCCAAGGACACAAGTAGTAATCAAATCCAGCAGTAATTGCTGTTTCTTGTTTTGATAAGTCCCCTCTGCCCCAAGGTCTTAGTTTAAAGCTTTTATCTGTGCACACATTTGTACACGGTGTACATATGTGCACTGCTTTTGGGTCTGCAGGCAACTGCACAGGACCCTGTGATCTCTCTGTGAGGTTTTGAGAATTCCCTGTAACTTCATTTCCCACACCTGTCTCTGGGACAATAAAGGCTTCTTTGGTGGTTCTGTCCATCATCCATCACTCACACTGAAATGTACAAGGTACTACTACTAATGGCACCACTAAAATAAACAACACAAGTAAACCCATATGTATAAACCCATATAACCAACTCATATCAACCTATGCATAAACCTATATTACAAAGTTCCCTTAACCAAGGTGCAAAGCTCCATCCTTCAAACAAATCATCTCACCATCACCCACCATCTCCTTTGGTTTGAACTGTTTAATCTTTCAGCTCTTGAATGCCTCTGTGGGTGGATTCAGGATGGTCAGGCAGGTCCACACAGCACAGTCCTTCAAATTCCTCACAACCACATCCGTGTGCCAGTAAAATAAAATTAATTGCTGCTCTGTTGTGGAGGGTGGCATGTCTAACACTGCTGACATTTGCCAACATGTCACTGATTGCAGTGGATGTGGCATTGGTTTGTTTACTCAGCCAACACCCTACCTGATCTGATTGTTTCTATGCCATGGCTGAAGCGTGTTGGGCTGGAAACAAACCTGCTGAAACTCTTCTTGCAGCTTTCCAGGGCATAAAATCACTCTTACAGTTTTCTTCATTATCAATAGGCAAATCTTTTTCCTCTGTGTTTTTTCTTAAAGACTGCTTTAGCACCAGGTGCTGCCACAGTGAGCTCTCCAGTGCTGCATGGAGCACCTTGAAGGTGTGATGGAAGGCCCTGTCTCCACAAATGAACCAATGTCCTTTTGGTAATTGTCATGGATATTGGTCAACCCTGGAAATCCCACCCCAACAGTCTGAGTAATTAAACCAGAAACTTAAGTTTCTATATGCAGTGTAATGGGGAATAACATTATACTTTGAGGAACTGTTTCTTGCCAATCACTGGCTGAAAATGTAGGGCAGAAACCCGTTGTTAGAGAACCAAGAATTTCCAGTTCTTTGGTCCAAATGTCCCAGTCACTCACGGGATTGCTCCCATTAGCAACCTCACCTGGTTTACTAGTAAGTTGCTTTTTGGTGGAATGATCATCATATATGGGTATTGGCCAATCTTTTGCTGGCACACCAACCAGACAGGTTGAAAAAGGCTTTTCTGGGTTTGAATTGGGCAGGCAAATGGTGTCTGAGCCTGCAGCCTTGGCTAAGGCAACCCAGACATTTGGTTTTGGTTGTTCCACAGGCAAATCTGCACTGTATGAGACAAGGAAGACTAGCAGGCACCAGCATGGCGTTCGATTTAGCTCCATACCTTTTGTGAGCTGTTTTTTGGCAGAAGACTTGTCCACGCATCTCAATTCCCAAATTCTGCTTTTGTACTTTCCCAAATTTGTCTGGGGACTAGCCCACTGTAGCAAGGTGGGGGTAATTTCACCTTTGGAAATTCAGTGGGGGGGATACACCTTTTCTGACTCTACAATGTAACAGGAGGAATGCCAACCATGCTTTTACCAAAACAGCTCTGGGAAACCAGCGCCTTACACTCTTTTCACAGTGACATAAAAACAAAAGTTTGCAGGTTCCACAGGTGAATGGGGAGGCCAGGTGTGACCCTTGGTCTCTCTGCTCAGCTGCTGTCTGCGTGTTTTGTTTCTCTGCCCTTGGAATTGCCAGTGCATTCTTGAGCATGACATGGTTTGATGTTCTTCACTGGAACCTGCTTGGGTCCTGCACCTGTGGAGGACACCAGCATACCCTTTCCTCAAATTATTAGTCAGAAAGGACCTTCAATTTGTCCTGTCTCAGGGTTTCTAATTAAAACAGAGCAATTTTCTTTCCATTTTGCCTGCGTGCTGTTTGAAAAATGCCTGAAAATTGGTGGGTTGGGTTCTGAGAAAGAGCTGTTCAGAAAATTGAAAACATATAAAGCTTTGCTCAGCCTCGTCTGTGGTGTGGCCTCTACTCCCCTTCTGTTGGGCTAGCCTGCATTTTAGGGTGTGACGTGTCCTTTCAATAATTGTTTGACTTGTGGGGGAGTAGGGAATACCAAAAGTGTGGCAAAGACCCCAGTCCATCAAAAATGTGGCCAGTTTTTGGGTTGTGTATTCAGGGCCATTGTCTGTTTTTACTTCTTGGGGCACACCTAGTGAAGCAAATGCTTGTAAAAAATGTTGACAGGCACGATGGGCTGTTTCTCCTGTGTGGACAGAGGCAAAAACTGCAGCTGAGAGCGTGTCCACTGACACGTGAATACTTCTAAATTTCCCAAATTAAATTTAGTGGTGTCTGTTTGCCATAATTGCAAACTTTGCAAACCCCGTGGGTTTCACAGCTCCTGTAGAGACAGGGCGTTGCACAAGCTGACAGTCAGGGAAAGTATTGGTGACAGATTTAGCCTGACTTTTGGAAATGTGAAACAGTCACACAAGCGCTTGTGCATTTTGGTGAAAAAAGGCATGACTCGGTTTTGCTTGTTCAGAAATGTTTGGCAAAGTGTTTGAAACAACCATTTGTCTGCTCTTGCATTTCCTTCTGCCACGAATCCTGGAAGAGAGGAATGAGCCCTAATGTGAGAGACAAAATAAGGGTTAGTTCTCTATTGCAAAATTGTATAAAGATGTGAAAGCCAGTGATATAAGGTAGCATTGCCAACATCTTTTAAATCCCATCCCTCTATTCTTGTAACTACATTAGCAACATAAGCAGAGTCTGTAATTAAATTAAAAGGTTCTGGAAAAAGCTGAAAGGCCCTGACTGCAGCAGCTAGTTCAGTAATTTGAGGGGATCCCTGTGCTGTGTGAGTATCTGATTCCCAAGTTTTATTTGTTTGATTTAAACATACTATTACTGATTTGTGTTTTCTCCCTGATCCATCAGCAAAAAGAGTTATAGCACTCAAAGGCTCTTCACTGAGCATGGGTTTTTCTCTTAAAACTTCATTTTGCTTGCAATAATTTATGGCCTGGATAATGAATAGAACAAACACCAGAAAAATTTATCAATGCATTTTGTAAATCATCTGAATTTTTGCAATGCCCAATCAGGGTAATCTTTTTTCAAGGGTAAGTAGGTAATTGCAAAATCTTGAGCTGCTAAGGTTAATAATCTTGTTCTGGCTCTGATGACAGTTCTGTGCTATCATTTCCATAGTTGTAAAAATTGTCTTTAGAGACCCGTAAGGAAGAAAAACCCACTCCATTATTAACAGAGGATCTCTTTCAGAAGAATCCCATTGTAAGATGAGGCCACAGAGTTGCATTTTTTCTCCTGAAACTGCAAGAAAGAAGGGCTTTTCCGGAGAACAACTATGTACTTGTCTCTTTTGGAAAGTTTCTGTGACTTTTTCCAGGGCTGTCTGCACTTCAGGTGTTAAAATTGTAGGAGATTTGATGTCACAATCTCCTCTCAGTAAGTCAGAGAGTGGGGCGAGTTCATCACTGGTAATTCCCAAGACAGTCCTGACCCAATTAATTCCTCCCAAAAGCTGTTGTAAATCTTGCAAGGTGTTGACACTGGCCCAGAGTAGTATTTTCTGTGGCTTAAATTGTTTGTTCATCCTCCATGCCAGGTATTTCCAGGGTGGGATTTCTTGTATTTTTGATGTAGGGATTTCCAGTCCAGCATTTTGGACTTTGGCAGTGACACTGCCACGAGTTTGTTCCATCTCTGTCCACCCATGTGGTGTGGAATCATGGACCGTGGGTGCTTCTGAGCTTGTGCAACAAAATATTGCCAGATTCTGGGAGAGTCCTCCACCCCAGTGTTATCTTTGCAGTGGTTCTCCTCTACTGATAGTGGGAACTGAAAAGGCAAATTTCAGGTTGTCCTCTGGATGAAGGGGAATGTTGAAAAAACAGTCCTTTAAATCAGTAATATAACAAGAGGCCAGTCCCTTGGAATCCCTGACACAGAGGGGAGTCCAGGTTGCAGGGCCCCCATGCCTTCAATCCCTCCGTTGATCTTCCCCAGGTCATGGAACAGCCTCCAGCAGTCAGAAGTTTCCCTGTGGGTGACAAACACTGGTGGATTCCAGGGACTGTTTGTGGGTGTGATGTGATCTTTTTGCAATTGCTCCTGTACTAATACTGTAAGGACACTTAACTTTTTCTCTGAGAAAGAGCAGGGTTATCAGTTTTCCATGACAGCTTTAGAGCAGTGGGTGTCAACGTGGTCCCCATCAAAGACCCACTTCTGGTTTTGCTCCTCATGGGAGAGTAGATCTCTTCCCCACACTGTGATGGGTTTCTGCACAACGAAGGGATGAACAGTCCCTGTCTTCCCTTCAGGACCTGTCCTGGTAATGATGGATTCACTCTGCAGACACACAGTGGCCTCTCCGACCCCAGTGGGGGCACACCCCTAGGTGACACAAATCCCAGTCACTCTGCCAGAACCTGTGAGAAATCACAGTGACATTTGCACCAGTGTCTGGCAGGCCTGTGGTGTAAAACTGTCCTGCCAAGGTGGGTCAGGCTGCAGCTCAGCTCTGCTCTCTCACAGCCCACACACTCCCCCCAGAAGACATCAGACACTGAATTCCCAAATGGCACCTCTTGGCACACAGCTCAATTAAAACTGTTGAAAACTGACTCCCTTGATACATATTTTGCTTGGGTATATCCATAGGTAAAGCAATTACAATAACTATCAGTGTTTTTGGTTGAATTACAATAGGAACACTGAATGTGAGAGCTAAAATTGTTAGCTCTTCATTGCAGTCTGCTGGAACAACAGCTGGAAGGACTGAAAGCCCAAGAATTCTCTTGCTGTCCTTGCCTATAGTTAAAAAGTCTTGTCTGTGTGGTGAAATACCTGTAGGTCCTGTAGGTATGCATTCATGACAAAAGTCCTTTAAAAAGTGCATTAATTTGGAAGTTGCCAGCTCACTCCATGCCCCTGGGGGTAGTAAGATGGTGTAAGAGGGATAGCTGGTGAGGGCAGAAATGATATTTGATTCAGGTTTCTTCCAGAAAATATCAAGGTGTTGGGATTTTCTGGAAATTGAGATGCCACTGTTGGTTCCACCACGCAGTAGTGCTGTGGCACGCTCTTTTTTGAGTTTAACCACAGAGATCTTGATCAAAATCAAACCAAGAATGACACTGACTTGCAAAATGTTTTCCTTTCCTGCGCCGAGGGCAAACAGCAGGTGGTTTACCTTTTCTTGTCAGCTCAGAACAGTCCTTTTTAAGGTGGCCAGGCTTCCCACAGTTAAAACAAAGCCCCTTGGCACGATCAAACTGGAGAGCTGCAAGGGTTTTTTCAAGGGTTTTCATTTGCATTTCAAGGGCTTCTGTGAGTTTTTCTCCCAGGAAATCTAGAGATTTTGCAAGCTGCCCCCCCAAGGTACTAGCTAGTAACTTAACAAGATGCTCTGGAGTGTCAAGTTGGCAGCAAGCTGAAAGCATTTGTGTCACCCTGATAATTTTCAGCTTTCTGATGTTTGCATTTTTGTAGTGGAGTTCCTTGCAGATTTTCATGTAAACAAAGTAATGTTTTCATTCCTCTCTTGAGGAGGGACAACTGATGGACTTGTAGTTTGAGCAGTGTGGTCGGGGAAGTGTCAACCTCATCCTCTAATCCGGGGTCATTGTCCAAAATCTATATAAATCCAAGTAGAAAAATAAACTTCCCTCTTTTTGCCCTGACGACCTGACTGCGTGCATGTTGTTCATTTTGTGTCCTACAGTGACACATTTGAGGAACTGTCAGTGGCTGGTTAGGCAAAGCTGAGATAACTCGTTTGCACTCCTCGTTTGCATTAGGAAAAGCCAGGCTTTCAATAAGATAGGGATGAGCTTGCTTATCTGAGCACTGCCTTTCAGTGGCTCATGTAAGAAGGAGCCACAGGCCTTGGTCTCACCTTGTGTGATGATGGAGTAGGAATTTCCTTGGCTCCCTGCTGGCTCCACCCTCCGCAAGGCTTTCCTCCCTCCACTTTTTATATCTTCGAGCAGTGTGTATATATATATATATATATATATGCACCCTAGGCAGTATAACCACCTGGTCTTGTGCCTTGTCATTTGAGGTGTCCTCCACTATCTGAACAATGGTAAACTGAGTCCCTGGTAAACAGGGACTACCAACATAATTGTCTTATTAACCTGTTCAGAAGCTCCCTCCACTCCAAGTCCCATAAGATGTACTACGAATTGGTTAAAATCGTGGAAGCCACGTTGCGGCAGTCTGCAGGAGTAAGACCATAAGAATTAAAAATGCTTTTTGCCACATTGTTAAAGTAGGGAGAGGTCAGCTCACTGTCTTTTATTGCTTGTCTGAGTTCTTTGATTTCGTAATGTGATAGAGATTCATACTGGGTGTTATGATCATTTCTGCAGTATCCCACACACGCTGCTAGGAGTTGTCCATTTAATGAATCAAAATCCCTGTCCTGCCTGAGATTTCAGCTGATCTCAGACCAATTAGGCAAACATAGTGAATTACTTTTTGGAATGATTGCTGCAGGGTCCCCAGTTTTTGCAAAAATGAGGGATCCTTTGGGTTATATAGGAATAAATCGGGGACTCATTTTGTATTTATGGGGTCAAACTTAATCAAGGCAAAATCATCATCTGAGCTAGATTTCGTTTCTGGTATTTGTGTAGTGAATGCAGGCAGTTTCCTAGCTTCATTTGAGCTAGGGACAGTTTCTGTGATTTGGGTTGTGAATGCAGGCTGCCTCATGTAAGATCAGTGTCCGGCCTTCGGGCTGTGAATGCAGGCTGCTCCTTTTCCTCCTCTTCCCTGCTGCAAACTGCCCCGTTACCGTAAGAGACACTGGCTGTCGTCTCTCGGCTGTGTGACAAAGCACTGGAGCTCCCCGGATGGTAACAAACCCTTCTCCCTCTCCCTGGGGCGCAGCGGGGAAGGAAGGAGGTGGTTGGGGGGCGTTCATGCCCTCCTGGAGCCGGGCCGGGAAGGAGCCCGGGGCCGGGGCAGCGGCGGGGGAAGGCCGGGCAGGGATAAAGGGAATGACAGACTGCGGAGCCGGCTGGTGAAATGCAGGGGGGCGAGGC
>JANPWX010019063.1:62472-83806 GCA_024734555.1 Trochalopteron elliotii
TGTAAGCGTATCACCAGGAATATTTGGAGCTGTGATGGAGGGAGACACGGAGCCCGCCGGGCTGAGGTGAGGGCTGCACGGCCTCACGGACGGGATGTGGGCCGGGCGGAGCCGCGGCGGGACTGTTGTAGAAGTTGGAGCGAGGCGGGCTGAGGGGATGGCGGAGCTGAGGCGGGGCGCGGAGGGAAGCGGGGGGTCCGAAGGGCCGGTCAGGGGGACAGCCGAGGGAACAGCGGGAGAGGAGAAATCTTCATCAGGCGTGCAGGGATCGGGGCGTGTGCTGTGAGAAACGGAGGGAGCCGAGCCGTGCCGGGACACGGAGAGAGCCGAGGAGACGCTCTGTGGGGACGGGGAACCCGCGGGGCCGTCCTGGAGCGCTGAGGGAGCCGTGAGGGGCCGCTGTGGGCAGCGGGAGGAGAGCCCAGCCCGCCCTGGGGAGAGGGGAAAGCACGGGTGGGGTGGGCTGTTTAAAAATGTCCAACACCCCACGGCAGGCGGGGAGCAGTTTGGCCGCGGTTTGATCTCGGCTAAGGGTGAAGGAATTATAAAGTTTCCAGGTTGCCAGGTCCCAACAGGTCATGTGTGAGAGCGGATCGAGGGTCTGACGTAGGAAAATTGATATTCACCCAAGTCAGGAGGTCTCTCAGCTCATTTTTATAAATTTTTATATGAGGTTTATATTTGGTAAGTGTTTTTAATTAGTAATAAACGTCCCATTGTTCAACAGACAGATCGTTTCCCATTTTTGGTCACCCAGAGCTCACCTTGCATCTTCCAGCAGGTGTTTTTCCCAAACTCAGTCCTGGGGAAAGCAGCAGGCACAGGCTGAGGAGAGGATTTGCTCTTTCCTTTTGAGAGCAAGTGTTATCCGCTTCTTGGCACAGGTCTTTTACAATAAGCCTGTCTTTCCAGCAGTTTGACAGATAGTCAGTTATCTCTTCTTAAAATGAAGGCATGGCACCGTTCTGATGGATCTATAATTTCCAAATAACGGGACAGGACTGTCCAGAGACATTCCTCAAGCTTTCTTCCTGAAAAATCAGCCTCGCTACAGGGTGAGACACAAGAGATGCCAACAGTTCACGTCCTGCCAACAGCAGCCAGAATTCTCTCTGTTACAAGGCCTTTGAAAAGTTTTCTAACCAATAGCAAATTGTTAAGAGCTCACAGGCATCTGCATAAACCAGTCATTAAAACTACACCACATGTACCTTACATCTGACAATAGGTGCTTGTTTCACATTTCTTGCTACTCAGGAACTTTTTATACTCTTCTACAAACAAAGCACACAGCCTCATTATTAAACTTTTCTATTGTCTTGCTTAACATATTTTTCTGTTTGCTAAGGCCTAACTCTGCACTGCAAAAGCACAGTCTTATTGTTCCATTGCTCCTCACTCTTGTATCTTTAAGTCTAGGCCTACATCCACACTGCTGTGAGTTTTCTGCTTTTTCTATTTCCCACAAAATGGTATTAAATATTACCTAAATAGGAAGAGAAAAATCATGTAAAAATACTAATTATTTTAATGATGGGATTCTCTTCTCTAAGGAGTATTGTTTAGAAACCATAAAGGTGTGATGGATTACACTACAACTCTTTTTAGAAATTGTTGAATGGGTATGCTTTCTACAAATACCTGTGAAGAGCCTGTTCTCAGATAAGCAGAGGTAAAAATATTTGTATTCTAGCCTGAATTGATGCCTTTATTGTCAGGTGGAAAAGTACTGATTTTTCTTTCTTGTCAGTTGAGGAGTTGAACTTGAATGATCCTTGTGGGTCCCCTCCAGGTCAGGATATTCTGATTCTCTGACCTTTCTGACAGCAGGAGGAATTTGGAGTGTAATTACAAGGCATAAAACAAACCTTAGAAAGCGTTTTTTAATCTTTTTTTTTTTTTTTAACTTGGCAGTAAGAATCTGGAAGTTGAGAAACAGTTCAAATTAGTATTTAAATAGCAATAAATGAAAATTCTGTCCACCTTCTGTCCACTCTCAGTCTCCCAAATGGAGAGGAATGGGAAGGTTTTGCAGTTGAACTCTGCTAATTTGCTACCAATGAGGGGTTTTGGTAGTAGACAAATAGATTAGGTCTATCCCTAAGTGAAAATATAGTATTTGGGTTGAACTGTGATCTTAACAGAAGCCTCAGGGTAATTCAGTAATTTGGGCACCAGGCTATATTACTGAATGTGTGCAGGAAAAAGCAGCAAATGGAGCAATTGAGATAAAAATCTGTGGGCTGAATGTTGCTGTCTGTGGCTGTAGGGCCCGGCCCGGGTGACCCAGGTGAAGCAATTGAAAAAATCAGCCGTAATTTCACTTTTATCCCCTTGCAGCAGCACCTCTCAGCTGCTCTGCAGTTCCACGGCGAAACCTGTCAAAAGGGCACCAGGTCTCAGGCAAGCTGTGGTGGAAAGGAATACTCACAAACCACGAGGAAAACCCCAGGAGAGGAGAACACACCCCAAACCCTGCCTGGAGAAAAGGGCGCAGTGGAGCATTTCCTAGAAAAGGAAGTTCCTGGGGCACAAGGAGTGATAATTGTTGCTCACCTCTCGTTTTTCAGGGCATGGCCTTCACCTTGCACGAGCGACAAATGCTTGGGCTGCAGGGGCTCCTGCCTCCCAAAATAGAGACACAGGACATCCAAGCCTTACGCTTCCACAAGAATTTGGCAAAGATGACTGACCCCTTGGAAAAGTAAGCGCTGCTGCTCCGGCCTCGTCCTGTCGTGCGAGGGAACGGGAATATTTGGGGCTGGAAATAAAATGGAAATGTCAAAATACTGTGTGGGGATAGCCAAAGTTTGTGGTCCTTCCACTGGGTTTTTCAGTTCTTGGGTGTTATTTTTGCTTTGACACAGAAAACTGCTTTCGTCCTGTGGTTAAATGAGTTTGGGAAGCTTTTTTTTTTTTTTTTCCCTCAATATTCTGTGGTCATAAAACAGCAGAAGAGAATGTGTGAAAAGGAGTAACAAAGCTGCAAACCTGCCTGTAACCTGTAATGCATATTTCTGTGATATGTGAGATGGAGTGGCAGGTTGTTAGAGCACAGGAGGTGGCACTCAGCCTGTTCCATAAAAATGTGTGATAATGAAGGTAAATTGAGCATTTGAGGTACCAAAACCAGTGATTAACATATACAGTAGTTGCTACTAAAAAGGAACTACAAGAGTTTTTTAGAACTTTTTTAGAATTTTAAGTCTCATAATGTGTATTTTTTTTTTAGTATGTTTTATTACTTAACTCACTGGTTTGTTGACCTACAAAGGTTTTTGCTGTTTTATTTTTAGAGTGCTGTGTTTTTAGCCTCCCTTTACTGTTTTCACATAATCTTTATGTATCTTTGCCTGTAAAACTACACAGTCTCCTGCAGGCAGGAGGAGAGCTGGGATGGTTTGGGGCTCACTGGACCACATCAAAGCTCTTTTGTTCTCATCAGAACTGAAGGGTGGCTCTTAAATCCACAGCGTGTCTCTTGCTGGTCCAAAACAGTGGTGTCATGTGCACTGGCTGAGTGCCCAGTTGCTGCAGCCTGAGGCAAATTGCTGATTCATTACCTTGATGTCCTTGGGTCAGCAGGACTCAGTGTGGGGTGATACACAGTAAATTGGGGGGTAAGTTTGCAGAAACTCAGGTTTCATTTGCACACCCACGTTCAGAATGAGCTTTCTGGTCGGGCTCAGTTTGCTTTACGTGCGTGTTGATGTTGGGATTCACAAGACACGTTTTTGGGGGTGAAAAATTGTTTTGCTGTTAATTTTGTTTATAACAGTAATAACGAGCCTCCCCGCTGCATCCTGCGGTAAATCCGTGGGTTGTCTTTTATCACACTGTGTACTTTACCTTTACCAGCACTCATGGTGTGTCCCAGCCAGGTGAAATATTTCTATTTCACCTCCTCAGTGCTGCTGCTCCCTTTTTTCCAGCTTCCCTTTAGTTCTGGAAGCCTGACCCAGGGGGAGTGGGACTTCCATGAGGAAATAAGCAGGGAGAAATACGTGAGTGACATTTTCCCTTGTGCTGGTTAATTCCAGGTACATCTACATCATGGGGATCCAGGAGAGGAATGAGAAGCTGTTCTACAGGGTGCTGCAGGACGACATCGAGCAGTTGATGCCGATTGTGTACACTCCGACCGTGGGCCTGGCCTGCTCCCAGTACGGGCACATCTTCAGGAGACCAAAGTAAGGACAGAAAACATGTAGCAGCACCTGTTGAGGGCAGGGAGAGGGAGCTCTGCAGAGCTGAGACGTTCTAGAACACGGGGTTTTATTGCAAGGGTGGTGGGTAAAAAGGGCCTTTTGCCTTCAGCCACCAGCCTGGGCTGAGGGGAAGTCCCAAAGAGAGAGGGAGAGAGAGAGAGAGAAAGGGCAATGCAAGAGAGGACAAGGGTAGGAGGAGCAAGAGAGTAAGAGCAAGAGATAAGAGCAAGAGAGCAAGGTCCTTGTTAAATACATTATATCTCCTTTTGTGTTGAATATTGTGATTTACAGTGACCAACCCGTGCGAGATACAAAACCTACAGACTTTGCACGCAGCCTATAAGAACTGCTGTATTACCATATCACTCTGTGTTCTATACTCTAAAGACTACTCTCTGATCCATCTTTGCCCTGATACCTTGGTGGGCTCCACCCTTGGGTCCCTTGGGTCCCTTTCTTTGCTATCATTCAACCTATCTCCAGCTAATCACTGTCTTCCTGCCTGCCATGCCTACATCTCAAAGCTCAGCTTTCATTTCTATTTCACTCACAGGTTTTACATTTTTAGAATCTCTTGCCAAGCAATCATATTTGTAAGCTTTTCCTGTCTCATCTTTCCCGACACAAACACACTTTGCTGCTGCTCTTGTTGCCATTTTCCCTGCCTTCTTGCCTGAGGTTTGGAAATGGTTTGTTCCATTTTCATTCGAGTTCAGCTGCACGAGGCT
Source organism: Trochalopteron elliotii (assembly GCA_024734555.1). Taxonomy (NCBI): domain Eukaryota; kingdom Metazoa; phylum Chordata; class Aves; order Passeriformes; family Leiothrichidae; genus Trochalopteron; species Trochalopteron elliotii. The sequence goes on from JANPWX010019063.1 coordinate 67,409, forward strand.
TGTGCCAAGTCAGGGCAGTAAAAGTTTGTTAAAATACATCTCAGGACACGGTTTATACTGGGAAACAAAACATTTGAAAGCAGAAATGGAGATGGGTCATGTAAATAAATATATAAATACCCCAAGTGCAGGGCTTCAGCCCCATTTCCAGCTCTTCGTAGATGCCAAACAGCTCTGTAATTCCAGGGGGATTTCCCCAGAGTCCCTTCTGTGGGCCTGAGGATCTGTGTCAGGACAGGGCATCTGGAAGGGGGTGTAGATTGAAAGGGATTTCTGCACCTCACCCTCACTCCCTGCTGAAGAGGGGTGGTTCCAGGTGGAACCTGGTCATGCCCCAGGCAGGAGCAGATCCTTTGAGTGATTTATGCCAGTGGCTGTAAAACTTTGAATTTTAAATTGCCCTGATTATTGACGCTTAGTTTTACAAAGGCAAGGTGAAAATTCTAATTGTCAGCCGTAAAATATTTCTGATGTGTGGGTTGGTTTGTTTGTTTTTTCCTTTCAGAGGATTATTTATCTCTATCTCAGACAGAGGCCACATCAGGTCAATTGTGAGCAACTGGCCAGAGAACGACGTTAAGGTACTGTCACTGTGTGATGTAGTTTCTACTTGTTATTCCATCTCAGCTGAGTATTTTAAGATCTACTAGAATGTGATGGGAACATAAATATTTATAAGTAATGCATTCTTGGCTCTTTAGTGATGATGGCAGAATGCAGCTAATTAAGGTAATGCATATCTTAAAGATCAGTGTTTTATCTTAAATACTAGGTTTATGGGTTGAGGAAAATGCTCCTCATCTGTTCTTCTTCATTTGACTGTGCAAACCTGCCTGAGTTTGTGCCTGGGAAAAAAACCCCACAACTGCAGTTGATCTAATCTTTGTAAATTTCAGTGATCATGTATGATTTGACCTGCCTTTTCTTTTTTTTTTTTTTTATCAGGCTGTTGTCGTGACTGATGGAGAAAGAATACTGGGTCTTGGAGACCTGGGGGTGTATGGGATGGGAATTCCTGTGGGAAAGCTGTGTCTGTACACAGCCTGTGCAGGGATACACCCAGATAAATGCCTGCCCGTGTGCATCGACGTTGGGACTGATAACACAGTGAGTTACCCCTATAAAAACGGGGTGTTTTGTAAAAATATTCCATATTATATATTCCATATAATATATATAATTAATATATATAAAAATAATATTCCATATATATTCTATATATAATATTCTATATTATATTTTGTGTTAAATTTTTTGAGCACTTTTATTTAAGATAAACTTGAATATTTTATGCAGAAGGGTAAGTGGTTTGGAATTCACTACACGCCGATTTACAAGTGCCCATTAATTTGTCCACGAAAGGATGCATCTGGAAGTAATTGGAATGCTGGAGCACTGCAAAACAGGCAGTCAGTTTTGAGCTGACTCCTCAGAAGCTGGAGATGGGAATTAGATTTATTAAAGCAGTTTATTGTGCAGGGTATTGATTTGTTCCGTTTTAGAAGCGGCCACCGCCAGCTGAAATTACAGACCATTGACACAGGCTGGGGGCCGTGTGGCTGTGTGAAATGTGTGAAGTGAGCTCTGCTGGGTGTGTGTCAGGGAAGGGATTCATCCTCTGCCCTCTTTGGCTCACTCTCTTTCAGACACTCCTGAAAGACCCGTTTTACATGGGGCTGTACCAGAAGAGGGACCGCTCGCAGGTCTACGACGACCTGATTGATGAATTTATGGAGGCCATCACAGACAGGTATGACACGAGTGCTCTGCACCGAGCTGCAGTCCTTGAGGCAGCCATCTGAGGGGCAAGGGAGGCACCAGAAGCTGAGGCAGGCCTGTGTGTGTGTGTGTGTGTCCCTGGAGTGACATCCTCGGTGACCTAGAACACGCTGCTCGTCGTTATCTGTGAATAGGCACAGAACGGAGACAGAGCTGCTCAGAGTGACTGAGCACAGCCTGCCCCCAGAGATAACTGATGACACCCAGGGTTTGTTGCTATCTCTGTCTCTATCCCCTGATGGGAATGTTTGCCCTGTGCTGTAGGTATGGCCAGAACACGCTCATCCAGTTTGAAGACTTTGGAAACCACAACGCTTTCCGCTTCCTGAGGAAATACAGGGAGAAGTACTGTACCTTCAATGACGACATTCAAGGTACACCCTTTGTTCATGTCCCTTGATACCCGTGCAGAAACCTTTCCCAAAGCCACAGCCTGCCCTGTAGGTGTGTTCAGCTGCCCTCAGATTTGCTCTGCTTTCACAGGGACAGCCTCAGTGGCCTTGGCAGGACTGCTGGCAGCACAGAAAGCCACGGGGAAACCACTCACAGACCAGAAAGTGCTGTTCCTTGGAGCTGGAGAGGTGAGCCCTCCTAAGGGCCTGAGAGCAGCAAGAGACATTCGAAATGTGTATTTTCTCATTGTGGAGGTTTTCTCTGAATTCCACAGCACAAATTTTCATATAAGGCCAGCTGAAATGCACCCTGCTAAGAGTCCTTAGCAGAAAGGACTCTGCTTAAACAGGACTGTGTGAAAAAAAGGTGTTTAACATTTGCAGGGACTCAGGTTTTTCATTTTCCTGCATGGCCTTGAAAAAAGCATCGGGGACTTAGGTGTATTTGAAGGGAAACTCACTATAAAATTATGATGTAGTGAGACCATCTTGTTAATTTTTATAGCACCGGAGAGGAGATTCTCTCAGCAAGGTGATTCAGTCTGCAGCAGGCACCAGCTACTGGTGCTGCAGTGCCAGGAGCAGCACTCTGCTTCTTGGTACATCAGCACAATTGCTCCTGTGGTGCTGACAAAATAACTTAATTACCTGAGAAGTTCTCCATCTGGGGAAAGGCCCTGATGGCAGTAATTGGCCGGTGCTGCACTGAGCCCTGCTCTGTGTCTGTCTGTGCCTCATTTCTCCTGCCAGGGGAGGCCCAGGGCATTCCACACCCTCCTGTGCCCTCTGCCACCATCCCGTCACCAGGAGGATGGGGTTGGTGTCATGGCAGAGGGGATAAGCATTTCTGTCACTGCAGGCTGGTGTCACTGCCCTGGTGTGGCTCCTGGGCTGGCACAGCTCACAGCCCCTGGGAGAGCTGCCCCTCCTGTCCTGCTGGCAGCTGTGTGGCTGCTCCCCCAGCCAGGGGCACGCTGCCTGTGTCTCAGAGGGGTTTTTGTGGGCAGGGTTGTGAGGGCAGAGCTGTGCTGTGACCTGTGGCAAACCCCAGTCCTCTCCTCACCCAGGCTGCCCTGGGGATCGCCAACCTCATTGTCATGGCCATGATGGAAGGAGGTGTTTCCTCCGAGGAGGCCTCCAGGAGGGTATGGATGTTTGACAAGTTCGGCCTGCTGGTTCAGGTAGGGGAGCACCACCACCACCACCACCACCAGGGCAGGGGTGAGCACTGCCCTCCCTGTGCCCTCACGGGAGGAAACAATGTTCCCTCTGCAGGGCCGCGAGGAGAAGGTGGATTCCAACCAGGAGCCCTTCACGCATCCACCTCCAGAGCACATACCAAAGACGTTTGAGGAGGCAGTGAATGTACTCCGGCCTACAGCCATCATTGGTAAGGAGGGTTATTTTTCTGCAGTTTGGGTTTTGGCTGCCTTTAATTTGCTGGGAGCTCGGTGACAGCCATCTGCATTTCTGCTGGTGTAAATAAGATGGAAGTGTGAGGTGAATTTTCTGCTTGAAAATACACTGAGCTGTGGTACTCCTTCTGAACCTTGTGTCTTTAGTGACAGAGAGCAGCCACAACCGTGGTGTTTTCTGCAGGAGATCCCTAACTGGAGTTGTTTGGGTATTTTCTGACCTTCTGTCCCCCCAGTCACCTCCCCATGTCAGACTCTGCCAGCAGCACAGCTGGAAGGAGCAGATCACCAGCACCTCTTAGGGCACTGACATCTGTAGGTGTTTATTTACAACTGTCTCTCTCTGCAGAGACCAGATAGGATTACAGGTATCTCCTGGGGTGACTGCAATTGCCTTGGCACGTGATTTATTTGGAAAAGGAGTGGGGTTTTTTTTTTGGCTGAGTGCCCTGAGGTTTGTAACCACTGTCCAAATACACCGTGGGTGTGTGTTTGCACCTGTGAGCTGGGCGTGGTCAGGAGCACCAGTGCACAGCTAACACCCAGCTGGGATGAATCATCCACAAAGCACCTGGAATTCTCACTTGCTTACCCAGGGCCACGTTCTTTGTACACAGCCACACCAAGAAATAATGTCAAATAGGCTTCTGGAACGCACTCAGTAGGTGCTGCTGTGAAAACTGTGAATGTCGGGAGCAGTGTCAGAATGTCAGGAACATGTCAGCCAGGCAGGAGCAGTGCCTGGTTTCCATCCCCAGCTGCCAGAGAGGCTTTGCCCTGGGTGGGAGGTTTGAGGGCAGAGTGTAGGGAGGCTGTTCCCTGCCCTGGGGCATCCGAGGCTGATTCTGTCTCTCTGTGTGTTTCCATCTCCTGCAGGAGTCGCTGGGGCAGGGCGTCTCTTCTCCAAGGAGGTGCTCAAGGCCATGGCTTCCATCAACGAGAGGCCCATCATCTTTGCCCTGAGCAACCCCACGGTGAAGGCTGAGTGCACGGCAGAGGAGGCCTACACGGTGACAGAGGTGTGTCCCCTGAGCTGCTGGGGCTGCTTGTGAGGGCCTGAGCCCAGAGCTCACACTGTTCTGTTGCTACTTGGGCTTTGTGATGTAAGGGTACAGTTCTTTCTCCCCTTCTGGCAAAAGTAAACGAGCTGAAAAGAGGGCTTGATTTTTAGCTGACAACGTTTTGCAAAGCTTAAAATAGCCTGAACCTTGTTACCACTTCTTTAAGAGAATGACCAGCAGTGCTGTCACATGGCTTTGATCAATTCCCTCTTTGTTTCTCAACGCCCTTTTTAATTATTTTAATTAGTTAATTTTTAACGGAGTTTGTTGGCCTCACAGCAGAGACTAAGAGCAAACTTTGCAGTGTAAAGGCTGAGTAGTCTTTGGAGCAGGTGATGCCTTTCCAGCAGTGCAGGAGCTGTGCTTGCACTCTGTCCTGCAGGTGCCATCAGCAGTCACCCGTCTGCTCCCCGGGCAGGGGTTGCCTTTGTCCCCCCGTGTCCCCAGGCAGGGGTGGCCTTTGTCCCCTCATGTGTCAGGGCACAGTGGCCTCTGTCCCCTCGTGTCCCCAGGCAGGAGTGGCCTCTGTCCCCTCGTGTGCTCCCCAGGCAGGGGTGGCCTTTGTCCCCCGTGTCCCCGGGCAGGGGTGGCCTTTGTCCCCCCGTGTCCCCAGGCAGGGGTGGCCTCTGCCCCTCGTGTCTCTGTGCAGGGGTGGCCTCTGTCCCCTCATGTCCCCGGGCACGGTGGCCTCTGTCCCCTCATGTCCCCAGGCAGGAGTGGCCTCTGTCCCCTTGTGTGCTCCCCGGGCAGGGGTGGCCTTTGTCCCCCCGTGTCCCCAGGCAGGGGTGGCCTCTGTCCTCTCATGTCCCCGGGCAGGGGTGGCCTCTGTCCCCTCGTGTCCCCAGGCAGGGGTGGCCTCTGTCCCCTCGTGTCCCCAGGCAGGGGTGGCCTCTGTCCCCTCGTGTGTCCCCATCTGACACGCGGGTTCTCTCCCCCATTCCTGGGGCTGTCAGCTGAGGGAACTCCTGAGCAGCAGCCTCTGGACAAAGTCTGGATCTTGTCTTTTAACAGTAGAATCGTCTGGGTTGGAAAAGCCCTCACACCACTGAGTCCAACCCAGCTCTGCCCAGGCCACCCCTGACCCGTGTCCCCAAGTGCCACATCCGCATGGCATTGAAACCTCTCCAGGGATGGGGACTCACCACTGCCCTGGGCAGCTCTGCCAGGGATTGACAGACCTTTAAATAAAGAAATTGTTCCCAATATCCACCCTGAGCCTCCCCTGTCCCAGCCTGGGGCCGTTCCCTCCCCTCCTGTCCCTGTTCCCTGGGAGCACAGCCCGACCCCCCCAGCTGTCCCCTCCTGTCAGGGACTTGTGCAGAGCCACAAGGTCCCCCCTGAGCCTCCTTTTCTCCAGGCTCAGCCCCTTCCCCAGCTCCCTCAGCCTCTCCTGGGGCTCCAGCCCCTTCCCCAGCTCCCTGCCCTGCCCTGGACAAACTTTTACATGAAGGTGGTTTAAATCTCTCAGATATCTTGCATTAACCGGAAGAGTGAGCTGGGCAATGTTTCAGTACATAAATTCCAGTACCTTGGATAGAAGGTAAACAGGAGTTAGCTGTGCAACCAAGACTTCAGTTGGCATAAATAAATGTAAAAACTGCTGCCATCTCTAGCTGAAGGAGCCCAGGAGCCCAATTAGAGGGGCAACCAGCCTAATTTTTGCTTGCAGTTCTTATAGAATATCAGCAGGTAAGGGCACAGTGGTGTTTACAGCAAAGTTTGAGCCCTGTGGAGAAAAGATCTTTGGGTTTTTTTTCCTCTATTGCATCCGTATCTTCTTTAATTTATGATTTTCCGTATTTCCAGTTGTTTTTATTCATATGTTATTTGGGCAATTAAGCACTGCTGGTCACTAAATGAATGGGTGTAGTTTTGTTCCAGTCCTTGCTCATAAAACCCTGTAACGTTTCTGTCCCTTTAAACTTTCCTGCATTTCAGCTGTTTGTTTTCACCCTGCCCTTTGCTTCTCTGACATGTCCTCAGCTGGACCCACAGCTTGCCCTTCAAGATATATTTTCCCTTCAAGATGCAGTAATTACCCAGGAAACGGACTCCAGAACCCTGACTATTGTGTGTTTCTCTGAAAATCCCCAGCATCATGTAACTAATGCAGTTTGTCAGGCCGGCAGGGGTCGGAACGGTCACCCCCACCCGTGTCCCCAGGCCTCGGGGACAGCCCCATCCTGGCGGGGGTGGCGTCTCAGGCAGCACTAGAGGCAACAAAGAAACAAAGACACCATCGCTAACCCTTCATTCCTCATGTTTTTTTCCCACTAGATGGCACCTGTAATAAGCCTGTCGAAGCTTCTGTGTGTTCTGTGTGCTTCAGCTGCCTTTCAATTCGCTTTGTCTTTTGGTCCTGTCCTCTGCTGCATCCATTTGCTTTGCTCCCTCCACAAAAAGGCTCTTGTCTTGACTGTGCCCTGACATTCAAACACATTTCCAGAGCCATCAGCTTCTTTGGTAATTTGTTTTCAGACACGGAGCCTTAAAGGTTTTAAACTGATGTTCCTAAACCTGTTACTCAAAAGAAAGTAAACATTTTTTTTTTGCTTTCTGTGGCTTTACTGCTTGAGGACAGGGTCATTTATCTAGAGGGTGTGGTTCACACTCGGACATATTTTGATACTTTGTGCCAATTGACATCCTTTCTGGAGGAGGGATGAGCAAACCACATTGTTCACTCCTCTCATTGCTGTGGGGAGCAGAAGTCTGACACAGCAGTTCCTCCCTCTGCCCTCCCAGCCCCCAGTAAGAAAGTGATGTTTTATTTACACTCCCTTTGCAGCCTCCTTTGGCAGTGGCCATTATTCAGAGTCTGCAGGGGCCCTGTGGGCCCTGTGGCCGTGCTCAGGGTTAACACAGGAGCATTTCATTCTCTGTGTGAGCTCCTCCAAGTCTCAGCTGAAATATGTGATTGAACAAGCAGCTCTCCTCTCCTGGGTGCCTGTGCCTGGCCCTGGGGTGGCTGCTCAGGGCTGTGGCAATCACCACACGAGAGAACCACACTCACCACTCAGGTCGTGAGATGAAAGGGGAAAAAGGGAAGTTTATTCTGGAATCTCAGCTTATGTAGGTTTTGGGATTTGGTCAAGGATTGGAGGACACCCCTCTGACCCCAGTGGTCAACTCAGAATTTGTCAATTTGTCCTTCCCCCTGGAAACAATGTTGCTTACAAAACATGAGTCTTTGTTCATCTTAAAATCCGTGAGAAAACTCCAGTCCAAGGATGAAAACAATCACAAGGCTGAAAAATCAGGGTGACAAGAGGGCTGCAGGCCCTGACTGCCCCTCCCTTTTTCCCCAGGGCCGATGCCTGTTTGCCAGTGGCAGCCCCTTCGAGCTGGTGACCCTCAAGGATGGCAGGACCTTCAAACCAGGCCAAGGAAACAACGCTTACATCTTCCCAGGTAATACAGGAAACTGGCACCCTTTCATCTCTTTACACTGCCTGCACCTTTTACTGGGTTCCCTTGCTGCATGCAGAGGTGTTGGCAGCATGTGAGAGCTTGGAAAAACGAGTGTCTGAAGGGCAGTCAGTTCAGGCTGCATGTGGGGCACACGCAGCTCCACGTGTCACACACGGTGAGCAAACCCAGCTGGATACTGCTGACAAAACAGAAGGGTGTTATTAAAGGCCTTGGAAACTGCTGCATTATGGGTTCTGCTGCTTGTCCGGGGAGGAAAGGAGAAAATAGGTGTTAATATGCACTTGAAGTTATGTAAATAATTCTCAGAATTGATAGTTTTTAAAGTTGTGTCTGCACAGGGCGGGTAAAAAAGGCCTTGCCCTTTCCTCCCCGAGCTGCAAAGCTCCAACCCCTTGTGAAAGCCACCTCCCGTGGCTGCACACATGGTAACAGTGTTGAATTGTGAGTGTGGAAGGTGTCCCTGCCCATAGCAGGAGATGATCTTTAAGGTCTCCTCCAGCCCAAGCCATGCTATGGCTCTGTCAGTGAGTGCAGAAAGCTGGAGGAAGATTTTCAAGGATAACTCTGGAGATGACTGGCAGCTTCTGGGCAGCAGGCTGCCTGTTTTAAAGTGGTGTGGCCCTGACTGGCAGTGATTTCCTTGCAGGTGTGGCTCTGGCTGTGATCCTCAGCAGTGTCCGGCATATCAGTGATAAGGTTTTCCTGGAGGCTGCCAAGGTGAGTCTGGGAGCAGAGCAGCCTGTGGCTTCTGACACCACAGGGGTGACCTGGTGGGCACTTCTCTCTGATCCTAGTGAAACACAGTGGTTTCCTCTTTGGTTTCTGTTGGCTTATCCCTCCACAGTGAAAAAAAAAAAAAAAGGTGTTTTGATCAAATGAAATTATGCCAAGAACCAGGTTCCACTGCAGTTTTAATGAAGTAGGAAGTGTGTCCCTGTCTAAATTACTGTGGCAGCAGGGCCCTGCCCTGTGTTCTGCAGCTGGCACTGTGGCCAGGGTTTCTGTGGCTGTGGGGAATTCACTCCCTGGAATAGCAGAGCTGGTTTTGCTAAATGCTTACAGTCACAGTGTGCTGGTTCTCAGTTCCTCAGACTGAAAATGTTGAGATCCTGACTGCCTCACTGCAGTGCTTTGGGAGCACTCTGGTGCTCAGAGCACTGCAGCTTGATTCTCTCAGGTGCTCTAGGGTGTTATCAGTCACATCTGGGGTGCACTTAATAAAAAATGTTTGTTTCTCCAACTCAGGCATTGGCGGAACAGTTGACAGATGAAGAGCTTGCACAAGGCAGACTTTATCCTCCACTGTCCAATATCAGGGAAGTTTCTATTAATATTGCTGTCAAGGTGAGTATGAGACATAAAATTGCACTGCACTAAAAGTGGTTTATGTGCACGTTAACCTGCTGAATTGCACAGTGTGACCCTTGAGCATGGGGTGCTGGGGCACAAAACGCCCAGTTCTCTGTGCCTGCAATAAGAGATGCCCATAAAAACATTCCCTTTGTGGGATTGCTTCAGCTTGGCAGCCACAAGGGGCCAAAATTACGCCCCTCTGGTTGCTGAAATTAAGTTTTGAGATGCTAGCTGAGGCGTTAGGGGGCTGTGTGGGGTCCCTTGTGCCCTTAAAGGAATTTCCAATGCCCTTCCCTGGAAAAGTGAAGATTGAAGATATCCCAGGTGTAACAAAAGGCTTCTCCCCCATGGCTTCTTGCAGACATTGTGCAGTTTTCTCTCTGGGTTTGGCAAGTCCATCAGCCACCCCATGGCATCCCCTTTCCCTGTTTCCCCACTGGCTCTGGGGCCTGGTGTCCTGTTCCTCTCTTCCCTGTGGTCACTTGTCCCCTCCCCTGCCCCCTGTGCCACCCACACACCTGAGACCCTGTATAACTGAGAAAAAACACATGGTCTCTCTCTCTGGCTCCTGAATCCACCTTCGGCACATGAAATAAACCCCTGCTGGAATTAATCTGGGGCTGGGAGCCTTCTGCCTCTCTGCTGAGCCAGCCTTGTGACGTGTGTGGTTGTGTGAGCTGGATTGCTTGCCTGAATTCTTCTCAAGCAGTTTCTCTGCTGGAGAGGCTGACTGGGATCTAGAAAGGCCTTAGCTGCACCCCGGAAAAGACACACTGTTACAGCTCTGGAGTTGGTGTTGGAGCCGTGTGTGAGCCACACTGTTACAGCTCTGGAGTTGGTGTTGTGCTCTGTGTGTGAGCCACACTGTTACAGCTGTGGAGTTGGTGTTGGAGCTGTGTGTGAGCCACACTGTTACAGCTCTGGAGTTGGTGTTGGAGCTGTGTGTGAGCCACACTGTTACAGCTGTGGAGTTGGTGTTGGAGCCGTGTGTGAGCCACACTGTTACAGCTCTGGAGTTGGTGTTGTGCTCTGTGTGTGAGCCACACTGTTACAGCTGTGGAGTTGGTGTTGGAGCTGTGTGTGAGCCACACTGTTACAGCTGTGGAGTTGGTGTTGGAGCTGTGTCCCAGCAGCAGGCTGGGAGCCAACCCGTGGTGTTTCACCCCCCAGGTGATGGAGTTCCTGTACGCCAACAACATGGCCTTCCACTACCCAGAGCCCTCGGACAAGGACAGCTACATCCGCTCCAAGGTGTGGACCTACGAGTACGACTCCTTCATGCCCGACGTCTACGACTGGCCCGAGTCCAAGGTGCAGTGATGCCACTCCTCAGGCAGCACCTCCTACTCTGCAGGGATCCCTTTCTCAGACCAACTTAAATCATGATCTTTTGGCTCCTCTAATTTATTTGCGCTCGTTTTGTTGCCTTTTTTTTGGTCTTTTTTTCCACCCCCCCTGCCCCTTGTACCCTGTTTTTCACCCGATTTCTCCCAGGTACCTGATAAACTGTATGGATGATGGATGAGAGAGCCCTCCAAAATTAATTTAAATAATGGCATTGCATTTCTAGCTTAGAGCCAGCACCACACTGAAGAATTCCATTACTGATATTTTAGCTACCTAAATGTTTGATGATGAACTACAGCTCTCTCATCGCTGCTGATCCCCAAAATGATTCCTTTCTGCCTTTAATAATCAGTCTTCTAATTGTCCTAGCGTTGTCACGCCGCATTAGCTGTGACATCAAGGGAGACCACTTGTCATTAAAAAAAAAAAAAAAAAAAAAATGGGGCAGTTAAAGACAACTCCAAGAGTCTAATGGGCCTTCTGTTTTGTTTAATGTCTAAAGATGCCCAGACATTCTTGTGGCTGTTTCCTTGAGAAGCAACAAAATGTTACTTGTGTGGAGTCTGCAGCAAAGTTTGCTGTCTTTGTTTTCATCACTCCGTGAAATCTGTTCTCAGGAAAAATGTGAGCTAGTTCAAATTGTCCTTGGAAAGCCTGAAAATAATATTAATCACTTAATAGCTTTTAAAAACAAAGCCGCGCTGTTGTGGAATAAATTTCATCGGGTAGAGGTAGGACCTGAAGTAATTTATGGAAATCTTTTAGAGATTTTACAAGGAGATTTTATGCAGTGGACTGCAAGATGATGTACCAAAGCTTTTTTTTTTTTAATTTTTTAAATTTTTTGAGGTTCTGTTTCATCTAAGCCAGGTTGTTTTCTCCCTCGCACCCCCTCGTTCTCAGAAAAAGACTTGTGTGTGATGTTTTAGGACATTGCAGACTCAAAAACTCCAAAGTGGACTCACTTTGAACACGCACGCCATAGAAGCTGAAGCAAAAAGCATTGTCAGGCAGCTGTTCACACGAGTCTGGCGGAGTGTTTCCTGTACTCTTGGCCCCATAAGTTCTGGCCCGTGTGAGCACTGGACTCCAAAGATGCAATGCCTACGAGCTGTGCACTGATCACTCCAACTTACCCCACTTACAGGCCTAGTTTGTCAGAGTTCTTGTGTGAAAACAGGAATCTCCAGTTGAGTTTTCCCTTGCCAGGGGTATTTGCTGCAGACACCACAGTGAGCACTCCCCCTGATCCTGTGGGAGAGAGGCTGGAGTGCCCTGGTCACTCCATAGGGACAGGCAGAGACAGACACCCAGTGATGGCCACAGCCTGTGACTTCCCTGAGTGTGCTGCTATGTGTCAGGAACAGAAATAAAGATACTGTGCTGTCCCCCAGTTTGCTGCAGCAAGGCAGAGAAAGGAACAGGAGCAAATAAATAGATGGATGTGCCAGCAGCACTGTACTGGCAAGCATCGCCCAAAGAGATAAAGTAAAGCTTGCTCAGGGTTTACCCGTGGCAGGCACTGCTCTGGTGCCCTCAGTTACACAGGAAAGCTCAGTCTCCACAGAACAGGCCAGAGCAGAGCAGGGAAAATAGTCTCAGTACCCCTTTAGTCACCTACAGCCTGATCTCTGGCTCTAAAATTATCTTCATACAAAGAACAGTAAACTGTGGGAAGGCGCTGCCTAAGTGGGGAAAGAAGACTGATTATATAAACACAGAAAAGAGTGATGTGGGGAAAAAAAACTGTGGTATCCAAGCTGTGGTAAAATGTTGTGTGGTGGGGCTCCAAGTGCTGCACTGCTGAGTCCTGAGATGCACATGGACGTGAGCTTGCACTTGCAAGTTAATGTACAAAATGCACCAACACACACATAGGATGTTTTTACAAAGAGTGTTTTTTTCATCTATTTTTGCTATGCCTTGTTTTTATCGTATTTAAATTAGTGATCTTACTGAAAAAAAGTTATTTATTCAATGTATGAATTATTTTTGCCTTCTGAAAAATCCAGCTCTATCTGAAGCCTGTTGCATTGTGCCAGTGGAGCTCTGCATCACTGGATTCCAGAGTACTGGGGACACACACTTCCTCCCTTCTGCCAACAGCCCAGTTAGACAGATGAGTGACAAAAATCACCCAAAAATGCACTGATCACATGTCCCAGCTAAGAGTGATCACAGAGGCAGGGGAGTCAATCCCTAGCTAGTTCTGCCTTAGGAAATGAAGGTCCACGCCCACCCCTTCAGTCAGATTATTTTGTTTTCAAGGACTGCAGCTGTTGTCCAATACCAGTGGCCACTGGTAGCACTCAGGAAGAGCTGGAGCTTGGGAAAGCAGCCTTGCCTGTGAGCAGCAGGGGCCCTGCTTTGGGCAGGAGTGATTCCCAGTTCCCAAAGGGATCTTCCATGCAGGGAACCTGCAGTTGGGATGAGGGAAGATGCCTGTTCTGAGCAGCCCTTTCCCTTCCTGGCACAGCCTCCCTGCTGGCTTCCAGCAGATGCCAGGAGGGATTGTTGGGAACTGGCTGGCAGCAGGATTTTCCCAAGCACAAATGTTCCTGCACAGTCATTTTTCTGGAAATCCCACTGCAGAGGTGAGGGAAAGGCAGTCCTTAGGAGTGCTGTGGGCTCCAGTCAGGAGCAGCCCGGGGCTGCAGGTGTCTGTCCCCTGTCCCCTGCCCCATCTGGGTGGTGCCAGTCAGATCTGGGCCATGCACACCCTCCTGGGCTTTCCCTGCCAGGCTCTGAGCATCCTCTGTAGCTTGCAGCGTGGACAAGGTGGGATTTTTCCCTTCAATATACACCCGTTGTTTCCTGTTGGCAACAGGTAACCTGCCAACTCACAGAGTTTTAAGTCCATTTCACTCCCTTTTTCATCTTCTCCAGATTTTTTTTTTTTTTTTAAATACATAGGATTTTAAGATGCATAGATTCACGTTCAGTTTTTCTTCAGGTGCACTTAGTCCTTGAACTAATTACAAGTGCTAATCTTGCTGGCTAGTAAGGAACCAGTTTCCTTTTTCATAATCTACTTAACATGATTTTTGTCTCTTTGCTGGCTTATTCAAAATATTTACTGATCCTTATTCTGTACAGAAAATTCTCTTAGACAGTCTGCAAAGGGAAACAGGTGTCACCAGGATGCATTTTGTCATGTTACATCGTGTAAGTTAAAATAATACGTCACCTAAAGGACCACCAGTGTTGTAGCTTGTCACACAGCCCTGGTGACTTACAAAATGATACAAAAGAGTGTCTTCCACTTCCACTTCCACTCCTCTTTGGAGTATGCAGAGCCCTTCTGAGAGGATCAGGAACTTCACTGAGGTCAGTCTTTTTCCAGGATTTGTCCAGCCTTGCTTCCTTAAAATCAGCAGGAGCGGGACTGAGCCTCTTGGGAGCAACCTGTAGGAAGTGTTTAGGGGAGAGTAAAGGTATCTAATGAAGCACAGCCTTTCTTTATAGAATACATGTGTTTTTGTTCAAGATGTTGCAAAAGTTCATGTGTTCCTGAAGCCTCTGCCCAGGTGCCAACATGACGTGTAGAAGGAGGAGGAGAGGATTAAAGCCTTGTGTCTGATACATTTTAAACCCCCAGTGTGACTGGTGGCACAAGTTCTGGGTTACATTTATGGGCGGTGATGCATCCTGGTCCGTTGTGTTTGTTTTCCAAGCTTCAAACCAAGTGTCACTTTACCTGCAGAGTGGTGTGTAACGGGTTTCCTGTGGTCAGTGCGTGTCTTCCTCTTGTACTGTTGTTTCCAGCACGCGGTTTTACGGGGATAAAGTTAACTCTGTCACACTCCTCTGGTAGTACCTTGCAAAGATGAACGATACACCTTTTAGCTTTCTCGTTAGCAGCTCTCCATTGGTGACTGTTCCTGTGGGAGCGTGGGGATCACTATTGTACAGCTCCAACCCTGGTTTTAGTTCAGCTGGCTCTGGGCCTCGGGCACTCCCAGCCGTTTGTCACTGCAGAGGTGCCGGGCTGAGCATCTCTGCTGCTCACACAGAGGTGCCTGCGACTCTCAGATCAGCCTGAGGGCACTGTGGGCTGCTGGCTCACTCCAAGTGCTTGGAGAAACCACTGCAATTCCTGGACTCTCTCTGCTGCCCCACTCCCTGACAGCCGTGGGTAGCGGGCCGGGATTCACTGGTGTCACACGGAGGGAGGAAGCCCCAGAGCAAAGCTCTGACTGCACTGGCTCGGCAGCTGGATTTGAGCCAAGCTGTTCAGCTGCTGCTGAAGGCACACCTGACTCTGTGTGTGCCCACCCTGCCCTGCCTGCTCCCGAGGGACACATCAGTGTGGTGTCAGCACCCCGTGGGACGGCGGGGCAACGCCGAGGACGATCCAGCACGGCTCCAAACCTGTGCTTTCCCTGCTGCCAGGAGCTCTCCGTGGGCATGGCACTGACCCACGGTGCTGGTGGCACCACGGGCCCGGGCTGCAGCTGCAGGAAGAGCTTCTGTCACCTCGTGCTGCACTGGGAAGTCACATTCCCCAAACACGTGAGGCTGGCGCTCCACTGAACTCAGCTCTCCACTTACCATTGACTTTGTCTCATCCATCCTTCAACTAGATCCTTCCTAACAGGGAATAAAAATAACTCTTAGAACTAAAGATGGCTGGTTTGTCAACGAAACAGCAAAATAATCGGCATTTGTTTCTGTCTCAAACATATCTACCTGTAGGCAAATCAATGTTAGCCTGCTGGGGCGCTTGTGAGAGCAGATCCAGCCTCATCTGCGCGGGGTTGGCTGTGCCTGGGAGGAGGGTCATTGCTCAGCTGGAACTAAAACTGTGTCTAAAACGTGAACTGGTTGGGGTTTCTTCCTACTTTATAACGTTGTAACTCTGTTGAAATGTGTGTTCTAGTCTTCTATTTTCTTAGTAAAAATGCATTCCCTTTGCCTAAGTCGTACCTGATGCTTTTTATTCCGAAAAAAACAAAACAGAAAAACAACGAAAAAACAAACCCATAACAAAACAAATACCAAAACTGCTTGATCAATTCAGGACTGGAAAAAGTCCCTTTGCCAAGGGGCTTTGTAAATGGTTGCATGTGATGATCTTTAAGGTCTTTTCCTAGAATCATGGAATCAGAGGGTGGTTTGATTTGGAAGGGAACCTAAATGACCATCTATTCCCACCAGCCACAAGGTCCCCCCTGAGCCTCCTTTTCTCCAGGCTCAGCCCCTTTCCCAGCTCCCTCAGCCTCTCCTGGGGCTCCAGCCCCTTCCCCAGCTCCCTGCCCTGCCCTGGACACGCTCCAGCCCCTCGGTGTCCCTCCCGAATGACAATTCCAGAGCAGCACAAGGGGCTGGCGGTGCCGGCACGGGGGGAACACCCGAGGGCAGCCCCGTAAATGTGGCCATGGGAACACAACCCCAAGGAATGCACAGCCCCACAAGTGAAAAATATCTCAAATCAGAGAGCACTGAGAAAGGAACCTTAAAGCCCCTGCAGTGCCACCCCTGCCATGGGCAGGGACACCTTCCACTGTCACCATGGCCATGTGTGATCAAGACCATGACATAATCCTGAGATGACCCATGACCATGAGCCCCGTCCAGCCTGGCCTTGGACACTGCCAGGGATCCAGGGGCAGCCACAGC
>JANPWX010019063.1:88799-101439 GCA_024734555.1 Trochalopteron elliotii
GCAGGTGATAGCCCATCCCCGTGTCCCCGGGGCCCGCCGGACCCCATCGTGTGTCCCGCATGCCCGGACCCCGGGCCGGGAAGCGCGGGCGGAGCCGCGGGTGGGTGAGGGGAGGGCGGCCCGGCCGTGCCTCAGGGGGCTCCAGGAGAGCTGGGGCTCTTCACCTGCACAAGAGAAGGCTCCAGGGAGAGCTCCCAGCCCCTGCCAGGGCCTCCAGGGGCTCCAGGAGAGCTGCACAGGGACTGGGGACAAGGCCTGCAGGGACAGCACACAGGCAATGGCTGTGCCAGTGCCAGAGGGCAGGGCCAGCTGGGATCTGGGGAAGGAATTGGTGGCTGGGAGGGTGGGGAGGCCCTGGCACAGGGTGCCCAGAGCAGCTGTGGCTGCCCCTGGATCCCTGGCAGTGTCCCAGGCCAGGCTGGACAGGGCTTGGAGCAGCCTGGGACAGTGGAAGGTGTCCCTGCCCATGGCAGTGAGGTTGGAATGCAAGTATTTTTAAAGTTCCTTCCAACTCAAACCATTCAATTCTTGTCCGAGTCCATGATTTTACACAGAGGAAAAGGAAAGTGCAAATATCTGCATTTTCAAAGTGTTTGTTCCTGCAATTGTGGTTTGTGATGGACGTGAACCATCGCTCCCCCTGAGCCCCCCAAGGTCAGGCTGCACCTTGGCGTGCTTGGGAGGACTCTGCAAGCCCACCTGGGAAGAGAGTGCTTTCTTCTGGAATTCCAAAATCCCAGGATGGTTTGGGTTAGAGAGACCTCAAAGCTCATCCAGTCCCACCCCCTGCCATGGGCAGGGACACCTTCCACTATCCCAGGCTGCTCCAAACCCCATCCAGCCTGGCCTGGGACACTGCCAGGGATCCAGGGGCAGCCACAGCTGCTCTGGGCACCCTGTACCAGGGCCTCCCCACCCTCACAGGGAAGAAAAACTGGAAACTCCTCTAAAAACAACTTAAACTTGAGAAATTCTTTTGAAAGGTGTCTTAAGATGTTAAGGCACCTGGAGTTTTAAATTCTTCTGAACACAAGGCAGGAGCAAGTTCTGGTAAGACTAAGGGTGGAGTAAGCACACTGCGTGAGGTGAGAGAGCAGTGGGTTGTCCGTGTGGACATCCTGCTCCTGGCACAGCTGTCCAAGGGTTGTCCTGCCCTGCAGACCAGCCAGACCTAGACACTATCACAGCTGATATATCAACAGCTGGGGTACAGATATTTGGGGTGAAATAGGTATTCTCTGGCCTGTGCCCTCAGGTCACCTCTGACTCTCATTCCTCCTCTGCATCTCTGGGCTGCCCGCTCCTGAAATCTGGGAATGGTGTTTAAATGTCAGCAGAGACTGTTCAGTGAAAGTGATTCTGAAAAGGCTGCTAGAGGGGAGGCTCACCCAGGAAAACTCAACATTTAAACAGGGCTCAGAGGAAATAAATAATGGTAGGGTTAGAGATAAATAATGGAAATAAATAATGGTAGGCTGTTCCGACTGGATGGGGCTGTTTTCTCTGGTAATCCACAGAGGCCTTGTGCTCGGGCTGTGTGTTTACAATCTTCCACCAACATGAAAAGGAAATCTCTGCCTGTAAATAACGTGTTGTCTGAAAGTCATATCCTGCTCTAGGGAGGTTTTACCTTTATGTTTTAAGGGAAAGGGGATTTGATCCTCACACTGAACTGTGGAGGATGCCTTCACTTAGAACAAAAATGTTTGTTGGTTTCCCTGCATAAATACATCAAATCACAGAATATCCTGAGGTGGAAGGGGATTATGGAATCCAGCTCCTGGCCTTGCACAGACCCCCAACAGTCCCACCCTGGGCATCCCTGGCAGAGCTGTCCAAGCTCTCCTGGAGCTCTGGGGCCGTGCCCATTCCCTGGGGAGCCTGGGCAGTGCCTGAACCCTCTGGGGGAAGAGCCTTTCCCTGATATCCCACCTAAACCTCCCTGGCACAGCTCCAGCCGTTCCCTGAGTGCTGTCCCTGTCCGGGGGAGCAGAGCACAGCGCCTGACACCGCACAGCTCACAATGTCTCTGTTCCAGGTGCCTGCCAAGGCCGGGAATGTCTCTGGAGATCACCTTCCTGGGCACGGGCTCGGCGTTCCCGTCCCCTGCCCGCGGCGCCTCGGCGCTGGTGCTGCGCAGGGAAGGGCAGTGCTGGCTCTTCGACTGCGGCGAGGGCACGCAGACACAGCTCATGCGGAGCCACCTCCGGGCAGGTTGGTGCTGTTCCGGGCCGGGGAGGAGTTCGGTGAGAGCCGAGAGAAGGGCTTTGTCCTCGCTGAGCAGCTGGCGGTGTGTTTTGCATGCAGGGTGATAATCAGCGTGAGCAGCGGAGGGGGCTGCCCTGGGCGGCAGCTGCCGAACCTGCTCCGCAGCCAGCTCTGATTGCCCCTCGGTAGGGAGAGCTGCCTCCCAAGAAACAAACCGAATTAATTTCTCGGGCTTGGCAGTTTCAAACGGGCACCACAGACTGGCTCAGAACAGGAAAGGTTTGTTGTTTGTCTGCAGGCAGCTCTAGACAAAACCTGCAAGAGAGCCTTCCTGTGGGTAAATGTCTTTTCAAGCCAGGCCGTGTGTGTTGGGGGTAGCTTTTACCTTTTGGCAAATAAATCAGAAATATGGCTCACCTCCAGTCACTGCTCTTTCACAGTCCTCAGAGGCAGGGGCTGGCTTGTGTCTCCCAAGGAACGAAGATGAACTGTCAGTTACAAACAGAAAATACAAGCTCCTGCTCCTCCAAAACCTATCGGGGAATTTAATGGCAGGTAGATAGATTAATTTCTATGAAGTTTTGTACTGAATTCATCCTAAAAGAAGGAGATTCTGTCGTTCCTCTGGCTCAGTCCCAGCAGGTGCCTTGCTGTGTGGGAGTGGGGGCTCAGCAGAGGAGATGGAGGCAGCCTGGTTAAAGGATGTGTCTGCACTGAGAGGGAGTTCTGGCCTCTTCTGGCCCAGCTGGGGGGAGAGAGCTCAGGCACTAAGGAAAGCCCAGACATCTACAAAGCAATTTTTCTCTTGTTTTAAACAAACCCATCAGGAACGCTGGGGTTCTTGCCTCTTAAAAATTTCTGAGATCAAACCTGCGTGCTGGTTTGGTTTTGGTGATTTTTGGTTTTTTTCTTTTCATGGGCTGGAGTCGAAAGGAGGAGCAGCACAAATTCCTCATTATGTTCCTCATTAGTTTACAGTTTTCCTGTGAGATCTAAGCTCAAATTCTCCCCAGCGCTTCTTTGCATTTCACAGGGCAGATGTCACCAGCCAGTCCCTTTCCATGCTTGTAGAAGGCCTGGCTTAGAAGGAGCTAAAACTTGCATCTCTGCAGCCTTTTCTTGGCACATCAGGCCAAAGCAAACCTCGCGTGGAGGAGATGGGGAAAGAAACACCTTTTGCATTGGGATTTGTTTGTTAAACACCAGCTTTAATTGCCGTATTTCAGACATCTGCGACCATTCCTGACTTGTCACGTTGTTTATTTTCCCGCCTTTTCCTGGTTTTGTCTTTCCCTCTTCCCACCAACAGCCAGCATCACCAAGATTTTCATCACCCACCTTCACGGCGACCACATCTTCGGGCTCCCGGGGCTGCTGTGCACGCTCAGCCTCCAGAGCAGCCCCGACAGCAGCAGCAAAGCCCCCGTGGACATTTTCGGGCCTCTGGGGCTGCGGAGCTTCCTCTGGAGGAGCCTGGAGCTGTCCCACTCGCAGCTCCTCTTCCCCTACGCCGTCCACGAGCTGGTCCCCACGCCCGACCAGTGTCCCCCGGAGGAATTCAAGGACTTCTCTGGCTGGGACAGAGATGAGGAGGGGCTTCCCCGGGGCCCTCCCGGGAGAATCCTGCGCCTGGATCCGGGGGAGGACTCCTACCTGCTGCTGGAGGACGAGCAGCTGGTGGTGAGGGCGTTCCGCCTCTTCCACCGCGTGCCCTCCTTCGGCTTCGTGCTGGAGGAGAAACCCCGCCCCGGGAAGCTCAACGTGCAGAAACTGAAAGACCTGGGTAGCTGCTTTCACTTATTTTTCCCCCTTTTTTCTTCTTTCATGGCCACCTCCCTAGGTGTTCTAGCGAGTCAGAGCTGTTTTCTCTCTCCATGGTCTGTTTTAACTCGGTTTTCCCTTTTCTGTCAAAGAGGTTTTTTGGCAGCTGACCCCCGTGCAGGGCTCTGGACTGGTGTTGTGACCCTGGTGTCAGGGAATGTCACTGGCCATTTTCCTGCTGGGAACAGCCAACAAGCTCAGGTGCCAGAGTGTAAACAGCCCAGCGTGGCTTTCAGGAAAACAGATGGCCAGTCTATTTGCATGATTTTATTGACTTTAATAAGAGCGGTGTGACTGAGGGGTTTTTATGTCGTTTCCCTGAGCAGCTGTGGCTGCCCCATCCCTGGGAGTGCCCAAACCCAGGCTGGAGCACCCTGGGACAGTGGGACGTGTCCCTGCCCATGGCAGGATGAACTTCTAAGGTACCTTCCAACTCAAGCCATTCTAGGATCCTGTGATTTTCACTTCACTTCCTGCTAAGGTTACACACTCCTAATTTGTACAAAAAACGTGAAATATAATTTGATTTTTATACTGAAGTCATTTTATTTTTAAGATTTTTACATTGATGCTGTGCTCAGCGAGACAGCTTTATGTCTAGCCCATCTCAGGTGCTGTTTTTTAAAGCTGACACGGATGTAATAACACAATGAGTATTTTGGGTTTATGGGGTTTTTTTTGCTCGAGATTCAGGTGGGGGTTTTGGTGGTGGATTGAGTGAGTTTTTTTGTTTTTTGAAGGTTTTGTGTTGGCGCGAGAATGAAACTGAGTCTTTAAGGTTTTGTTGTTTTTGGGTTTCTTGCGTGTTTATTATTTTTATTTTTATTTTTTTTAATTTTCTTGCAGTTTTTATTGTTTTACAATTTTTTTTGTGCTCAGCCGGGGTGTTCACAGCAGCTTGGACACAGGGTGACTCCCCCTGTGATGGGGGAGGTCACTGCCTTTTATACACATAATTACATACTTATTATTTACAATTTTGTGCCAATGCTTACTGCTTATACTGAAGGGGTCATCTCTACTTTGACCCAATCTTTTTAAACTTCTTTGTGTTCCTGTCACATCACAAGATGGAGGCCAAGGGAGAACAAGAAGAACCCAGGGCACCACCCTAAAATTTCTGTTTTGTTCTCCATTCACCTCCATTCTAAGAATTCTAAAACTACTAAATTTCCTGCTCGGTGATTAGCTGCACTGTTGTCTGTCACACTTTTGCGACCTGTAATTTCTCTCTTAATGTTAGAAGCTTTTTCTATGGACTAAAATCAAAGCTTGTGTCTTTTTTGGGCTCTGTGCCAGGCAGCCCCCTTGGGGGACGTCCCCCTTGGGGACTGAGTGACAACACTTTTTCTTTCCCCAAAGAAAAAGTGACAGCTGGGGACTCTGTGACAACAGAGACCCCCCTGTCTAGGATTCAAACCCTCTTTCTCGGGTTTTAGGCCTCTCTGTTGAGGTTTGTTTCCATCCAGGGCAACCAAAGGAATGCCCTGGACTCTGACATGAGTACACCACGTCTCAGGTTTGGTTTCTCACCTGAGATTCTGGCTGTTGAGAGTCCTTGGCCCTCTCTAAAAGCCTTGAGCTGCATCACGTGAAAAAAGAGGAGTCTCCAAGGCCTTGTTTTCAGGTTTCTGGTGTTTATTATTTGATATCTCAGAATTCTCTCTGCCCCCAGCCCAGGGCTGGGACACGAGGCCGCTGCCCCTCGATGGGGCCTTGCTTTGCTCTTACACAGATAACCACGTGTCCATTATTTACTAATTTGTGCCAATGCCTAGTGCCTCTACTAGAAAGGCCATTTCTACCTTAACCCAATCCCTTTTTACTGTTTTGGGTCATCACCACCTCAGAAGATGGAGGACAAGGAAGGAGGAGAAGAACTTAGGGCAACGCCCTAAATCCTCCATCTTGTCCCCCATTTTCCTCTATACTAAGAACCCTAAAACTACAAAATTTTTCACCCCGTGCTGTGCTAAGCTACTATTTTCACACCCTTGAGGTTTGTAATTCTTCTCTTAGGGGAAGCTTTTCCCATGGACTAAAATCAAACTCGGTGTCTTTCCGGGCTGTGTGCCAAGGTCTCCAACCCCCCTGGACCGGCTCCACACCCCCCTGTCCAGGGCTCAAACTCTCTTCCTCGGGCCCCAGGCCCTCCAGAGGGATGCCCTGGACTCGGACAACCACTGACGGGGGTGTTTTGCCTGCAGGAGTCCCGCCCGGCCCCCTGTACGGGCGGCTGAAGAGCGGCGCGGAGATCGTGCTGGAGAGCGGAGCGAGGGTTTCCCCGCGGGACGTGCTGGAGGCGCCGGTGCCCGGCAGGAAGGTCTGCGTGCTGGGGGACTGCTCGGCCCCGCTGGGGGACACGGCGCCGAGGCTGTGCTGGCAGGCCGACCTGCTGGTGCACGAGGCCACGCTGGGGGACAGCCACGGGGACACGGCCCGGCAGCGCGGCCACAGCACCCCCGGCACGGCGGCGGAGCTGGCCCGGCGGTGCCGAGCCCGCAGGCTGGTGCTGACACACTTCAGCCAGAGGTACCGCCCCGCAGGGGACAGCGGGGACAGCGACGTCACAGAGCTCCGCAGACAGGCCGAGGCCGTGCTGGACGGGCAGGAGGTGACACTGGCCGAGGACTTCATGACCATAGAGATCCCGCTGAGAAAGGGAGAGCTGGGGACATCAGCACCGTAGAGATCCCGCTGGAAAGGTGACAGCTGGGGACGTTGTGACCACAGATCCCAATGAAAAAGGGACAGCTGGGGACGTTGTGACAACAGATCCCAATGAAAAAGGGACAGATGGGGAGTTTGTGGCAGCAGATCCCAATGAAAAAGGGACAGCTGGGGATTTCATGATCAGAGAGATCCCGCTGAGAAAGGGAGAAGTGGGGACATCATCACTGTAGAGATCCCGCTGGAAAGGTGACAGCTGGGGACGTTGTGACCACAGAGATCCCAATGAAAAAGTGAAAACTGGGGACTTTGTGGCCACAGAGATCCCCCTGAGAAAGGGAAAACTGGGGATTTATCACTGTAGAGATCCCACTGAAAAAGTGACAACTGGGGACATTTTTTGGGGATCCCAATGAAAAAGGGAAAACTGGAGATTTCATGACTATAGAGATCCCGATGAAAAAGTGACAACTGGGGATTTTGTGACAACAGAGATCCCAAGGAAAAAGTGACAACTGAGGATTTATCACCATATTGATCCCACTGGAAAGGGGAAAACTGGGGACTTTGTGACCACAGACATCCCAATGAAAAAGTGACAGCTGGGGACTCTGTGACAACAGATATTGCAAAATGTGAAAACTGGGGACTTGGTGGCAACAGAAATCCCAGTGAAAATAGTGAAAACTGGGGAGTTTGTGACCACAGAGATCCCATTGAAAAAGGGAAAACCAGAATCTTCATCACGATAGAGATCCCAATGAAAAAGTGACAGGTGGGGACTTTGTGACAACAGAGATCCCAGAGAAAAAGGGAAAACTGGGGATTTTGTGACCACAGAGATTCCAGTGAAAAAGGGAGAACTGGGGACATCATCACCATAGAGATCCCACTGAAAAAGGGAAAACTGGGGATTTTGTGACCAGAGAGANAAGGGAAAACTGGGGACTTTGTGACCACAGAGATCCCAAGGAAAAAGAGAAAACTGGGGATTTTGTGACCACAGAGATCCCACTGCTGAAGGGAAAAGGGTGGTGCTGGCAAGCTGAGCTGTCTGTGGGCACAGGGAGCAGGGTGGGGTGGCCCAGCACTGGGACATTTGAGCCTTTGGTGCCCAAATGGGCTCTGTGGACCTGCAGGGAGTTGTGTCACTCCTGTAAAGGCAGAGGAGAGGATGCAGTTGGTGACTGGGGCTGCTGCTGTGCTCAAGTGCAGGAGTTCTCCTCATTCCCCACCTGCATATGAAGTTTTATCATAAATAAATGGAGCTTAGCCTTCCTGTCGGTGTTTTTTCTGAATTTTACAGTGTTTTTAGTGAATTACTCTTTAACAATTTGATCCACTCAAAGCTGTAAAGCATCAGCATCTTCATACCCATTAACACTTTGGAAGTGTGCTCTGGAAGTCTCTAGGCAGATGGCAGGTAGTATTTATTAAACTGTCCCTCCAAATGCCTTTTAAAGGATAAATTATCCTGGTGGAAGCATATTTGTGTCTGCAGAAATGCCCCTGTGTGTGAGGGTTTTATCTTCTTTTCTTCTTGGTGTTAGAGCCAGGAGTCACAGTTTTGTGTTCAGACTCAGTGTTTATTAATTCTTATACATATTACAGTCCCACGAGCTGTGAGCTCTAATTAATAAGTCAGAAAACGAAGGTAAAACAGAGTACCTCTGACTCTTTCCAAGGTTGTTTCAGTGCTAGTCACCCAATAATGAGGTGACACCTGTATTATTTATATTTCTGACCCAATAATGACCACCCAAGGCCCGCAATACAGACCTTTTTCACCCAAAAAACCACCCAAACCCGTGAAGGAGAAGGAAGAAGAAGAAGATGAAGAAGAAGGACTCAGACAACACCCAAAATCCTCCATACTGCCTCACTACATTTATCACTACATACTAAAATCCTGAAATCTGAGTTTCCAAAACTCCACCCACACGTGCTCAGTCTGTTTCTGCAGCAACTTCATCCCTTCCCACGTTAAGGGACATGCAGGCTCGACTCTTTATCTTCTCCCCACCTCAAACCAGAAGTTGGAGTTCCCCAAATTCTGGCTGAATTTGCTGCTCTGAAGCAAAATCAGTGCTGTTGACACACCTGCCCTGAGTCTCCCCTAGGTTGTGGTCCTGGGAGCTGAACTCTTGGTAGCTGTCTGACCAACGCTGGGGGCTCTGTCAGGGCTGAGTGCAGCTGCCAGGACCTGTGCTGGGACTCCTGGGGCTGGAATGCAGCACAGAATCCAGAGGGAAATGAAGGGAGTGTGATTCCCTGGTGTCTGGCCACGTGCTGTCCCTGCCCTTCAGACAGACCCTGCCTTGCCTGTGGTTGTGGTGAATCACAACTGAACCACTCCAGCATCCATGTTTCTGCTTCAAATACACTTCGGGTGTGGAGGGCTTCTCTGATTTCTTAAAACAGTGATGCTGGGAAGAGTCACAGGCTTGAGGAACACGAGTTCCGGGGCAGAAGCTCTCGGATCTCTCTGTTTTCCTCTCAGAAATACTGTGTAGAGCAGGCAGGGTCTGTGGATGGTGCAGATATGTTCTGTCCCCCTTCAAATTGTCTTTTTTTTCTTTGATAAAACCCCTGGCCTGTGCAGAGCCCTTGGTACCACACTCTGTTTTGGGTGGTCAGGAGCTGAGCAGACTCCAGCTGTGCTGGGTTTCACACAGGGGAAAAAAAACAACTTTGTTGTCCCAACCTGCTCTGCTACATCTGCTTCTCACTGGGACAACCCAAAAGTGCTGTTCTGACACCCATGCACAGCTGTGGCAGGAGGTTTGGGGCACAGATTCAGATTTAGGGTCTGAACCCTGGGTAAGAACGGGGCATTTTGGGTGAAGGATAACAAGGGAAGAGAGTGTCAAACTGAAGCGACAGGTCAGGGCTTCTCCACGTAATAGATCTGGGGACCTTGCTGTACAATTGAAATATCAGTGCAATTTTAATGCAATTTACCCCACATGGAAAGTCAAGGGAGGAAATGTTCCTTTCCCCTGAGCTGAGAAGAAAAGCTTGAGGCTGCTTGGTCTGTACTCAAGGCCAGATCATTTTCTACCAATTTAAAAAATGGATTGCTTTGGGGCATGTCAGTGAATCAGAGGACACTCAGTGCTGGGGTTATGTACAATTTCTGTACTTTCAGTTTAATGTGTTGTAGTGTTTGAAAATGAACTACAGCTGCCCCTTTTCCAGCAGACCCGGGTGTCCTTGCCTACCATGCTCCTCTCTCCTGAGTCTGGACACCAAAATGCTTCATAACCCTGACTGCTAATGAAACCTGAATTAAATTAATGGGGACACGTGTGCCGGTCAGGAGAGGTTTGGACCATAAATTGCCCATTTTCTCAATGAGTTTATCTTTCCATTCATCGTCTGTTGATTACCAGAGACCAAAATTCCTTTGCATCCAACAGATCTCCCCAAGAGTTTCACCTGGCAGCAGACAAGGACCACGAGACAGTTTTAACAAGTTCTGGGCTACGCAAAGGCAGACTTCTTAAAATTATCCTTGAGCTTCAAATAACTCATTTTAAACATCCTTCTGCCTTCCTGGAAGAGTTCCTCTGAGTTCAGTTCCCTTATTTTTTAAATAAAAAGTTAAAACTGCCGAGGCAGCTTTCTGTGGTGTGGGGCAGAGGGAGGAGGTGAGATGTGGAGGGTTTTGTAACAGCAGAGATGTTCCTGGCCATCAGGACGAGCTCTGGGCAGGGCAGGGAGGGTGAAAATCCCTTTTTCTCAGAGCTTGAGGAGGTTTTGGGGAAGGGAACTCCCTGCGGCGCAGGAACACTGGCTGTCCAGTGTGGTGTGGTCTGTGGGGAGGACGGGGAGCCCCAGCCCAAATCCAGGCTGTAAATCCAGCTGGGAAATCCAGCTGTGGGCGTTCCAGCCCCTGGGGTCAGCCCCTGCAGAAAAGAAACTCCACCTTTGATAGGACAGGGTTGTCTTCAGGTGACTATGTATCCCCCAAATCGTCTGTTCTGTGTTCTGTACCTTTAAGTCTGGTTCTGAGAGTGAGCAGGGAAAGAAGAAGCGCGCAGTTTGTTTTGAGAAACAAACTCACTCCTCTGAATTTGCTTTTGTCTTTGGGACTGTGTGGTTTCTTTTTTTTTTCCCTTCGTCGGATGCACGGAGGGCAGCCAGAGAGAGTTTTTTTCCCCTTTGTTAGTCTAGCTAGCTGAGGCAAAGAAGCTTTCCTGGACTGTTTTTTTTATTATTTTATTTTTCTTTGGGACTGTTTAAATCTGCTCTGGACTGAAAAACCCAGAGGAGCACCGGGATCTTGCACCCGTGGCCCACCGGGCCGGGACTCGGCATCTTCCAGCACTGAAGGGACTGATAAACAGACTCCTGACACGGACTCTCAGCTTTGCCATCTCTCTTCGGAGCAGCGAGAGGTTTTATTGGCTCATATTATTATTATTGTTATTATTATTATTCATTCTTTATGCTTGTGGGCATTTTGTTTGTTAAATAAATAAGGCTTTTTCCACTCTTCTCTGAGGGAATTATTTCCCCGGACCGGCTGGGGGGAGGGACTGTTTGGATTTGCTTTTCAAAAGAACCCCATTCAGAGATTTCCTCCCAAATTTGCTCTAAACCAGGACAAGGGTTAACATGATTTCTAAAGGGCATAGGAGTAGGAGTCTTCAGCTTCTTGCTCCTTGCTTCTTCTTGCACCTGACTACAGTGCAGTTTTCAGGCTGTTGTTCTAATTCACCAGGTATAGCTTGCTTAGACAGCCAGATAGGGCAAGGGGAAGGCATATAATGGTAAGGCTTAAAATAGAATTAAGATGTTCTTTAGTAAGTCAAGGTGAACCTGTACCCATATCATAATCATTGATAAATTACCTTATTGTTAATTGTAAGCATCTGGTAACTCAATATGATTATTATCTTAAACACCAATCACGGGGATCTTGAATTTGAATCGTAAGAGTCTGAAACACAAATCCTAAAAATATCGACTGTTCTAAATTCATGCTTGGGTGGAAGCAATAGAACAATGGGGTTTAATGTTTAACATACATACTTATGTGATAAGAAAGTATAAAACTGTGTCTGTTTTGGACTTCTGGTGGAGTCGAGATTTGGGCCTCTTGGCCCCTGATTCCCAGAGCTCTCCAGTAAAGCACCGCAGACCATCCCTCCGTGACTCTGTGTTTCTTCCTACGCTAACACCTTCACTTGGAAGGGGTTTTTTGTTTGTTTCTTTGACGTTTTTTGTGTTTGAGTGGGGGTTTTTTTTTGGTTTTTTGGGTTTTTTTTTTGTTGTTGTTGTTGGTTTGCTTGGGGTTTTGTTCTTTTGTTATTTTTGGGGTTTTTTTAATGGTGGTTTGTTGTTGTTGGTTTGTGGTTTGGGGTGGTTTTTTGGAGTCTTTTTGGGGTTTTTTTTGGTTTTTTTATGTTTTTTGGGGTTTTTGTGTGTGTGCCAGTGTGTTTTTTGGTTGGTTGGTTGGTTTCTGGTTTTTGGGGTTTTTTTGTTCTGTTTTTTTTCCAAAAGTTTTTTGTTTGTTGGGGTTTTTTTTGGTTTTTTTGGTGTTTTTTTGTTTGTTTCTTTGGGGTTTTTCTGGTTTTGTTTTTTAACAGACTTTTTAAAAAGAATTGGCTCTTATTGAGTTACGTTTGTTTGTAAGGAAAAGCACATTAATTCTTCACCTGGGGTGGGTTTGGCTCCAGAAATCTGTGTTCTGGCCGGGTGGCAGGGCTGGCCCAGGTCTCCCTGAAATCAGAGGTTTGGCACAGAGGCAATGAGCATTATTTTTTATTAATAATAATAATATTAATAATACCAGTACTATTATTAATAATATTATTACTAGATTAATATTATTGTTATTATTAATAATATGTTAATATTAGTGTTATTATCATAATTATAATTATTTTATTAATGACAAATAATATAGTATTTATATAATATTATAAATAAATAT
>JANPWX010019063.1:106438-129003 GCA_024734555.1 Trochalopteron elliotii
CAGTACCAAACTTTTTAGTGTTATGTTTTAAACGCTGGGCAGCCGTCCTGCCCCCGAGCAAACATTTCCCCGCTGTCCCCACTCCCTCCCGCACACTGGTAAACCGCTCCCCCCGGTGGTTTTGTGGGGGCTCTTTAGTGTTTGGGCCCTTCGGGGTGCGGGGAAGGGAGCTGCCAGCGCCCTTCCAGGGTGTTAATTACGGACCGCTCCCCCTTTGGCCGCGCTCCCGTCCCGCCCCTGCGGCCGTGAGTTTTGGGGGAGCTCGGTGGCTGAGCCCCAGAGCCGTGCCCCGGCGGGGCGCTTGGTTTGTTTTTATTCATTAATATATTTATCAACCCAGCCGCGGGTTGGGCGCGTTGTCAGAGCCCGGACCCAGCGCTGCACACACCGGGCAGGGTCGTGCTCTCCCATCACAACTTCCCGGTTTATTTATCTGTGTTGGGCAGTTCAGGGCTGGCTCTGAGGCACCTGAGCCGTGGTTCCACCCCTGCCAGGACCCCAAAAACAGCGTCCTGCTGCCCCAGAGACACCGCGGAGGGGCCGCTCGTCCTGCCGGCCCTGCCCTCGCCCCGTGACCGACGGCGAGGAGCTGCTCCCCGCTCCGCCTTCTCCCCGGATCCGCTTGTTGCACAAGCACGCCTGTTTCATATCGGCTCGGGAACTTTGTTTCCAAGAGCCGGGGCCCGCGGAGGAGCGGCTGGCGCTGGTTATCATTCCGTTTTTAAGCAGATAAAACTTTACATAACGCGTTCGGGGCGGGCGGGCACGGTGGGGATCCGAGCGAGCTGTGGGAGGGATCGGCCGATGTGGGGAGAACAAAAGGTGCTGGGAGCAGGTCCCGGTGAGGAGCTGCTGTCGGGGTCCCGCAGGGATTTCAGGGCTCTGTTTCTCTCTGTCGTTGCCCTCCTGAAGGATCGAGGCTGGAGTTTTGCAGAGGTGGTTTTCTCCTTGAGCTGTAACAAACGGCAGCGAGCAGCGTCCCTGTGCAGATTTCTCTGCAGAGAGCAGATGGGGTGTGGAAATCACTCTGCTGCTGTGCAGGCAGGGCTCCCCTCTCCCTTTTACTGCTGCTGCAGCCCCAGGCCCTCCTGTGTGAGGGTCTGACAGATCCCCCTGTGACAGAGCCCTCCCCAGGGGGATGGGGTCTGGCAGGATCCTCTGGGATCTGTCATTCCACGAGGAGGAATTCCACCCCTCCCGGGTTTTCATCTGCTGCCCACCCTGGAGCTGGGAGGGACCTGGGGCTGAGGTGTGTGGATCTGGGTGCCGGGGGAGTTCATGTGTGTGTGCAGCTCTGTCTCAGACACAGAATCACAATCACAGACTCAGAATCACATTAATCTGTCATTCTGGTCCCCTGGGGCTGAGGTGTGTGGATATGAGTGCCAGAGGAGTTCATGTGTGTGTGCAGCTCTGTCTCAGACACAGAATCACAGAATCACAATCACAGAATCACAATCACAGATTCATTCTGTGTCCCCGGGGCTGAGGTGTGTGGCTCTGAGTGCCAGGGGAGTTCATGTGTGTGTGTGCAGCTCTGTCTCAGACACAGAATCACAGTCACAGAATTCTGTGCCCCTGGGGCTGAGGTGTGTGGCTCTGAGTGCCAGAGGAATTCGTGTGTGTGCAGTGCTGTCTCAGACACAGAATCAGAATCACAGAATCTGTGATTAATCTGTGATTAATCACATTAATCTGTCATTCTGTGTCCCCCGGGGCTGAGGTGTGTGGTTCTGAGTGCCAGAGGAGTTCATGTGTGTGTGCAGCTCTGTCTCAGACACAGAATCACAGAATCACAATCACAGAATCACAATCACAGAATCACAATCACAGAATGACAATTACAGAATCACAGATTCATTCTGTTCCCCCGGGGCTGAGGTGTGAGGCTCGGAGTGTGTGCAGCTCTTCCTGCTCTGACCACACAGAAGCCTGTCCTGAGAGGAGGAGTTGTTTCTCCCCTGTGTGCCTTCTCAAAAATCACAAGTCAGACAGAGGGGAGGAAGGTGTAGAATTAGACTTTCTGGTGTTTAAGGCAGGTGTGTACAGCCAGGTCATGGCAGCAGGGTTGGGTTTTCCCCCCTGTGCTGCCCCGTGCCCTCGGGGGGAGGCCGGGGTTGGGATGTTTGGTGTTCCCAGCCTGTTAATTCCTGGCACAGGAGTTAAAACCCCATCACGCCCCGCAGATAAAGCTCTGCTCCATCCCTCTGGAGCTCTGGGGAGATGTCTCTGGACAGAGCTGGCTGCCCAGGTGGAGCTGGGAGGAGCCACACCAGCCTCTCCCGCCGGCTGCTCCGCGTTTATCTGCAGGCAAAACTGTTGCCGCTCAGGAGTTTGCCCCGAGCTCCTCTCCTGCCGTGTGTCTTGAATTTCGGTGGCTGCTGGCAGTGAGATGAGGAGAGTTGATACTGATGATTCAGATGCAGGCACAAAAATAGTGTTCTGAGGAAGGTTAGCTGCTGCTCCCCCTGCTCTTCCCCGTGCTTTTCAGTGCTGATTGTTCACCCCTGGGGCAAGGAGGTGATGGCAGTCTTAACGTGCTGGAAAGTATCTGCAGTTTAATCACTTAAATCTCTGTCAAGTCACTTTTTGTTTTATTGGTTTGTGGATTTTCCTCCGTCGTGTTTACACCACGAAGCTTCTGTCCTGGTGTTATTGAACAGCACAACTCCGTAGTGAAGCTTTGGTGCTTAAAAGCCATCAGATGTGTGCTCTGCTCTCCTGGCATCCCTGCATTTGTCTCGTTTTGGAGGCAGCAGCTGACGCAGGAGCCTTTCTCCTCCTTTACTGGTGTGAGGTGTCCCAGCAAGATGTCCATTTGCACACTCTCCTAATTAGCCAGTTCGTTAGTGGGCGTCAGAATGCTGGGAGTCTGTCTGGGGTGGCTGTCACTCGGGATTCACCCTTCCCAGAGCACCCGTGGCAGCTTCACACAAGCAATTCTTGTTTTCTCTTAGGTGTATTTTCCCAAAAATTGCCTTTGCGGTTGCAGCTTGGAAAAGTACAGTTTTGTTCTTTCGGGTGTGTTTTGCATTATTTCATTTCCCTGCTCACCCTGGAACCTGCCTGCCCAGGATTACATCCTTCCCTTTGGCCTCATGTGGCACTGCAAGTCTTGATCCATCTGGCTGCCCTCTGTCACTTTGTTACATGACTTTATTTCCACTTTTTGCTGGGGAGTTGTGGTTTATTTTGGAGATCCCAGCAGTGATACTCACTCCAGCGGTGGCTCCTGGTGAGGGATGTTCTGCCTGCAGGTGTGCAGAGTGCCTCAGGGCCAGGATTTGGAGTGCAGGCTGCACCTGGGGAATGCTGTGGGACCTTTGTCACCTTTGTCACCTTCCCCATCCCTACTGGTGACAACACGGATTTACCGCGGCTGGAGAGGCTTGGGCTGTGGGTTCATGTTGTGTCAGAGAGCATCTTCCCAAACTGCTGGAAGCGTGAAACAGAGCAGGGCAGGTGGGCAGGACCCACAGGGACCCTCTGCAGCTGGTCATTTTAACTGCTCTCAGGTGGCACTGGGATTTTCCTCTCTCGTGTTTATCGTAAAACTTCTGCCCTTGCATTATTAAATAGCAGAACTCCATAACAAACTTCTGGTGGTTGAAAGCCAGCAAACGTGCACGCTGCTTTTTTTGCATTTGTCTGATTTTGGAGGCAGCAGCAGAGACTTTTGCACAAACTCTTGTGAGCAGTTTGTGCAAAGAGATGTCAGTTCCCTCCCTGCCTCTCTGCTCGAGGGCTTCCTGAGCCCCGGGCGTGCCACAGCAGCACTTGTAAAACCTTGTTCTCTTTGACTGTAGCTCCACAGGCTGGCTGGATTTCCTTCACAAGGGTGCTCCCTGTGTGCCCAGGCACAATTCCACGTGGGGTTCTGTGCTCTGGTGTGTCCGTGTGTGCTCTGCATTCCCCTTGTGCCTTGCCCACCGTCTGTGGACCTGGAGCCTCTCCTGGGCTGAGCTCAGGGCTGCTTCCCTCTCCCCATCAAACCTTTCCAGAGGGCCACTGCAGCCCTGACACCTGTTCTTCCAGTTGTGCCGAGGCTGTGATATCTATTTTCATTTTTTTTTAAATTTTTTTTCTTTATTTCTAAGATGCATTCAGCATCTTAGCCCTGGCGAACAAAGCGTTGTGTGAGTCCCTCCTGGTCACGCTACTTCCCACGTAATTTTCCCTTGGAACAACCTTCCCTTGCCCTAAAGTGAAGCCTCCCAGGTGCTCTCATGTTTGGGAAGTGCCCGGTTTGCTGTAGGGAGTGAAGGGATGAAGCACAAAGGAATGAAACAGGAAGGAATGAAGCAGGTGTGCCGGGAAAGTGGCACAGAGCAGGGTTGCCTGTATCT
Source organism: Trochalopteron elliotii (assembly GCA_024734555.1). Lineage (NCBI taxonomy): Eukaryota > Metazoa > Chordata > Aves > Passeriformes > Leiothrichidae > Trochalopteron > Trochalopteron elliotii. The sequence continues at coordinate 110,785 of JANPWX010019063.1, forward strand.
TAAATCAATTACCCAGTGGCCTTGATTGGTGCTGCCACATTTTTTAGGCTGAGTTTCCTTTTCCTGGTGAAGCCGATGCCTGCACAGCTGGCACTGGCCTGGACCCCACAGTGAATGAAGGTTCAGGGTGTCAGTGCCCGGGCTGGGGCATTTCTCATGGCTGGATCATGTTCCTCGGGGCTGTGTCCCTGACTTACAGCTCTCTCTCCTCCTCTGGGCTGGTGCTGTCTGGCCTGGGGTTGATGGTTCTCCCCAAATTGCCACGTGTGGCTTCTCTGGGAGGCGATGGGGAGGATGAGCCACTTCTGAGTGGGGAAGGTGTTCCTTTAAGGTTGATTTTAACGTGTAGGAAAGGGTGAGAGTGTTTTTTTAAGGATCCGGATTTGTGACCTCAGAGCAAATCTCAAGCGGATCGCAGTAGTGAAAATGGGAATTGTTTGGACAGAGGGATTCTTCAGCTAAGTTCAGAAGTTTGCATGAAAGATTAGAGCACTTTGACTGGGGTTTTGTAGGGTTTTGGGGATTTTTAGCAGCCCCTGCCCTTTGTGCCTCAGTGCTGACACTTCCTTAAAGGCAAGGAGGTGAAATCCACTGGAGGTTTTTTTCCTAACCATGGAAATCAGAAAGACTTTTTCCTGTTTCTGACACCCTTGTGCCTTGTCCAGGCTCTGTCTGTCTGTGTCTGTGTCTGTGTGTGTCTGCCTGTTGTTTTGTAGAATGTCAAACTGAAACGTACCTCAGCAACTCGTGGGCCTCAAGGGAGGCTGTCCAAGTGATCCTATCTCTTAAATACTTAATTTGCTGCCTGAAGAGCAGTTTGGAAGCTGTGTTTTGTCTTACCCATGTATTTTTGGCACACAAAAGCTGCTGTTCCTGGGCTGTGCTGGGCTATAATGCTGTCTTGCTGGTGCAGCCGAGGAGATGCTGGCGCACGAGGTGAAATGTTAAATTTCTCTTCTATAAACGTGTCGTTTATCCCTTAATCTGCTTTCTGTGCACGGCCTGGTGTTCCCTGGTTTATCAGGAGCCCCTTGCTTCCCCAGAAGGGAATGCCCTCCTGGAGCTTGTGCGGAGGATGCCGAGTGTGGAGCCTTGTCTCTGTTATCTGGTCACACCAGCCAGATACAGGCTGTTTGGAGAGAGCGTGTCCCAGCTGATCCCAAAACAGAGGGACAGTCTGGGTCGGCGTGGGGCTTGTTTTGCATTCCTGCCCCTCAGACAAGTATAAGTGGAGTGAGGGCAGCAGCCTGACAGCTCAGCAGGGCTCCTTCTCCCACCTGGGTGAGTGTTGGATTGCAGTTCTGTTCAAGGCAGCGCGCCGCGGGAGCAGATCAGCCTTTTGGAGCCTCTCTGTGCTGTTCAGGTAACCATTTCTGCCAGGGTTCTCTGCAAGCACTAGAGCGAGGCGTGTGTGGAAGCTGTGTTTTCAGCTTTGGACAGCTGCTCTGTGTGTTGTGTTTTAGTGCAGGGCTGAGGAGACACATCTCACCTGCCCTGGGGAGGCGGGCGGTGTGTGCAGCAGGGAGGAGGGGGTTTGCTCAGGTCTGCAGGCCACGAGCAGTCCCGCTCAGCAGCTGGTTATGGTTCTCTGAGGGATGAGTTTGCAGGTCTTTAGGGCAATTTTAACTACCTGGGAATCTGAACTTCCTTTGTCTTTAAGGTTTGCCTCCCCTTCGGAGCCCGTGTTCTGATGCTTACCTGGAACGCTGCTTGTTGTTTGTGATTTACTCATTACTTCTTAGTTAATGAAACTAATTATGTAGCACAGAATCACAGACTTGTTAAGGTTGGAAAAGACCTTTTGAGTCCGGGTATAACCAGGTACTTCTCTATGACTTTGTTAACCACTTGTCAGTGTTTCACATCCGCCCGTCCCTGTTTTTGTGTGCTGCCTCCTGGCAGGCAGGGAAGGGGCACACAGGGAAGTGTCTCTGTGCACACAGCAGTGAGGAGGTGCTGAGGCACCTCCCCGACGTGTGACTGAGCTGAAGATGGGCTCCTCGAGCTGTTCTGTGCATGCTAAATCTGTGGAGTGTGAAAACTTGTCTTGCCTGCCAAACAGGCCGGTGTTTCTGGAGGAGTGTGTGACAGCGTTTGCCAGCCCTGATCCCCCCTGCCCTCACCTGGCTCTGGGCTCTGGGCTCAATTCCTGAGAATCATGGACTGGTTAAGGCTGGAAAAGACCTTTGAGTCCGAGTGTAACCAGGTACTTGTCTCTCAGTTGAGCACTTGTCAGTGTTTTACATTAGTGCATCCCTGTTTTTGTGTGCTGCCTCCTGGCCTCTCCTGCCGGCAGGGAAGGGGCACACAGGGAAGTGTCTCTCTGCACACAGCAGTGAGGAGGTGCTGAGGCACCTCCCCGACGTGTGACTGAGCTGAAGATGGGCTCCTCGAGCTGTTCTGTGCATGCTAAATGTGTGGAGTGTGGAAGCTTGGCCGTGCTGGTTTCCCGAGATCGTGCACAGTAACACTTGTCTTGCCTGCCAAACAGGCCGGTCTTTCTGCAGGGGTGTGTGACAGCGTTTTCCAGCCCTGATCCCCCCCGCCCTCTCCCCTCTGCAGGGCTCTGGGACGGGCACAATTCCTGCCCAGGGCCCCCTGAAACGCCCCGGGGGCACACGCAGCAAAAGCCCAAACAAGTGGCCCGGCTCTCAGAAGTGCTGAGCAGTCACAAGTTCCCGCTGAGCGCGCTGGCAGCCGAGGGGTGACTCAACATTTCTGAAGATCATTCCACTTAAACAAGGGCTTACTTGCTTGATCCGAGCCTTCTGAGCGAAATTCTCATTCATTGGCTTTAGGGTTGCAGGGAGATAAAGCCGCGTGTCTAATTTTAATCGTCTCTTTATTTAAAGCTGCTTTGGCTAATGGCTTTATCGGGCATTTATTTGTCATTACTTATGCATATCTATCTGGGAGGGTGCTCTGTGTTTAAGGAAAATGATGTTCCACTCTGTTTTAGCTGGCAGGCTTTTGCAGATTAGTGCGAGTTGCCATAGAGAATGACTGGCAGGTTAAGCTTGACTTTTGAAAGGGGCTTATTGAATTGAAGCACACAAAAAAAAAAAAAAAAAAAAAAAGCCCAGCACAGAGGGAGAAATTTTAATAGCTAGGTAAAATCCAGCTCAAATTTAGAGGTAATTGTCATGCTTTGGGAAAAATTAAGTGCAGAAGCATCCTCACAAAAGAAGAAAAGGTTTGAATATGGGAGGGAGGGAGGGGGAAGGATTTGCACCGTGTATTTTTTCAAGTATAGCAAAGCGTGATGTGTTCCAGTTAAAACTGTAGAAAATACCAAATGAGGAAGAGTTTGTTTCCTTTTAAAATTGCGCTGGATTTGTCTAACAGCATTAGTTTTACAAGGGGGAAGCCGTGTGTTCACGTTGTGCCGTGCCATAACTTTCTAAGTTAACACCCCACTCTTATTTTTGTGCAACGCATTTGTTTCCAATAAATAGCTGCTACTTCAGTGCCTCTAATAACATGGAAAATTCCAGTGCAGTAACAGGTTTCTGACTGGATGTGTTCCTCCTCAGATAAAGTGACAGGCTTGTTTTTTCCCTGAACTTTTGAAATCAGATATATTTTATTTACACGCCTGGTTTTCAGAAAGGTTTGTGTCTCAAGCTTGCTCAGAAAACGTAGTAAAATCACTTGTGTGTGTTTGTTGCCAGCGTTTTCGAGGAAGCCAGACCCTGTGGAAATGTCTTAGCTGGTAGTTACATGAAGCCAGGGCTCCCTGAAGAGCCAGAGCAGCTTTTTGGCAGCATCAGGCTCCTTCTCTGTGGAGGACAAGTGGGAAGGGCTTTTCCTGGCTGGTCCAGGACAGACAGATGTTGGGTTTTTGTATCTAAAGATACAAAAGATATAAAGATATATCTTTATATATATATGTATATATCTTTATATATATATATATAGATAGATATAGATATATATAGATATATAAAGATATATCTTTATATATAAAGATACACCTGGTACTTATTTATGTAAATGTGCATTAAGAGAACGGCAGGCACAGTGCTTTGCCTTTCTGGTTAGCGAAGAGAAATGGTCTGAGGTGAGCACAGAGCTGCAGCATGGGCAGGGTTGTTAAATAAAGATGATTCTGGTGTGCATTTGTGCTTCCTCCCTGCTCAGGGTGAATCCTCCCTGGATTCCCATCACTGTTTTCACTCCTGCTGGTGTAAAACATAGGAAATCATTGCCACTATTCTGCTTTTCCTGATTCATTTAGGGATCCCTGCCTTTCTCTGTGCACGTACTACCCCTGCACGCATATAAATGTCACCTTTATTTAAATATTGTTACTAGGGGGAAGAGCAGATCTTACATCTAAAGCTGTGCAGGCAGCCCCTTAGGCGTGTTTTAGCCATCATGGGATGAGCAAGGCAGTTTCTTCACGTGCTTTTAATATCCTGCACTTAGCTTGAGAGTAAAAGAAGGAAAAAAAAAAAAGAAGGGAAAAAAAAAAAGAAGGAAAAAAAAGAAGGAAAAAAAAGAAGGGAAAAAAAGAAGGGGAAAAAAAGAAGGGAAAAAAAGAAGGGAAAAAAAGAAGGGAAAAAAAAGAAGAAAAAAAAAAGAAGGAAAAAAAAGAAGAAAAAAAAGAAAAAAAAAGAAGAAAAAAGAAAAAAAGAAGAAAAAAAAGAAAAAAAAAGAAAAAATAAGAAAAAAAAAAGAAAAAAATTGTTAAAAAACAATTCTGATGTCGATTTTTTTTTTTCTCCTAGGTTTTACCAAGAGACATCTAACACTTAACTCAGATCACCCCTCGTTCACCACCTTAACAGCCCCCAGAACTTCCATCACCTCGAACACCATAACAGCCCCCCAGAAGTGACACTCTGCCCGAGAGAAGCAGCTGCCTCAGATGGACAATATGTCTATTACCAACACGCCCACCAGTAATGATGCTTGCCTGAGCATTGTGCACAGCCTGATGTGCCACCGGCAGGGCGGGGAGAGCGAGACCTTCGCCAAGCGCGCCATCGAGAGCCTGGTCAAGAAGCTGAAGGAGAAGAAGGATGAGCTGGACTCCCTGATCACGGCCATCACCACCAACGGGGCTCACCCCAGCAAGTGTGTCACCATACAGAGGACGCTGGATGGGAGGCTGCAGGTGGGTACCAGAGGGAGCCACATCTTGTCCTCCGCGTGAGGAAGCTGGGGCTGAAATGGGTGACACAGGAGCCCAGAGTGCTCAGGGGCAGTAGCTCCTCTCTTTCATCATCCCTCAGCCCTGTTTGTAGGTGTGTTTTATGGAATTTGTGTGGTTTTTTTCCGGACTGCTGCAGTAGGTTTTTGTTTGGTTGTTCTTTTTGGTTGTTTTTTTTCCCCAAAAGGAGCAGAAGGCAATTGGATCAGCCATTCTAATTGAGTACGCATGTGGCAGTAAAAAAACCAGAGTCACGAAACAAATTTTCAGCTGTTTCTCCTGGTGTTTTCACTGCAAGCTTCTCTCAGCTCTGTGTTGGTCAGGGGTATAAAGACAGACCTATTCTGAGAAGGTGCTCCAGGGAGTCTGCACTGGGGGTTTGTGTTAGCCTTGTGTCATCAGTACTCTTTACCTGTATACTTTGGGTTGCAATTTCCTTGTCCCAGGGCAGGTGGCATGTTGGCTGGATAGCTCTCTGTCTACCTACCCTAGAAGCATTTTTTAATTTTTTTTTTAATGGATTGGCATTCTTCTACTTGTGAATTCCTGACAGTGTAGCCCAGCACCTCATTCCTCTCCCTCTGGGGCAAAACTCCCTCACATCCACGCTGGGGGAAGGTGACCATACCTCCTTCCTCAAGCACAAGTTCTGCTTCTGCCACTTTGTACCCAGCATTTTTTACCTGGCTTCACTGTGGCAAAACCCTGACAGAAACTCCTTTCTGCTGGGCACAGAACTTGGGCAAACCATACACAAACTCTGCACCACCTTTTTTGTGGTTTGTTTTTTTTTTTTTTAAATGTATTTTGATGTGGGTTCTGTGTGATTTTTCAGGTGGCTGGCCGCAAGGGATTCCCCCACGTGATTTACGCCCGGCTCTGGAGGTGGCCTGATCTTCACAAAAACGAACTCAAGCATGTCAAATACTGTCAGTATGCCTTTGACTTGAAGTGTGACAGTGTCTGTGTGAACCCTTACCATTATGAGCGTGTAGTGTCGCCTGGCATCGGTGAGTACACCCCTGAGTTGACGTGAGACAGTGGGGCTGAAATGTCAGGCATTTCTGGGTGTAGAAAGTGCAGGCCTGGGTTAGAAACAGTAGCTTCTAACGATCTGGTTGTAAATTACCCTTCTATGCTCTTACCTGTCTTAGTGCAATTATTCTTCAGCCTTAGTTCCAGGTGTGAAGGGGAAGTTTGTGGCTTTTGTTTAAGCCTTTCCCTTGGGTTTGCACACAGTTCTTGCTGTGGCTGTGCACCCTGGGAGAGAGGATACCTCTGCTCATCCTTAGCAGAGAGGCTTGTCTGGTGATGGAGGGGGGGGGGTCTGATAAATAGAGTCTGCAGTGCTGATTTTTAAAGGCTGATGGATGTTTGAAGGTGTTTTGAGATCTCTGAATGCATTCCTCTGCACCCCCTGTTCCCTGTCTTCTCTTTAAAGATCTCTCGGGGCTGACACTGCAGAGTTCAGGTGAGTAGCTCTGTGTGTTTGCTGCTGTGTTTTCGTGGCCACGAGCTGTGCTGAGCCCTCAGGGCAGGCACAGCTCAGATGCTTTTGTCCCTCTGCCTGCCAAAAACCAGCCCAGTACCATCTCAGAGCCCAGGACTGATAAATCCCTTGGGCACAGGCTCTGGCTGAGCTCGTAGCTGCCTCCTCTTTTCATGGCTTCCTGCCTGTGAAACCCAGCAGAAAACCAGAAATCTCATGGCTGAGTTAACAAAGAAAAAAAAGGCACCCAAATGCACCTTTATGATATGTTGATTGATTGGATTGGGAATGCTAAATGTGGTTTAATAGGCAGGATGAGAAGAAAAGAATAGAAATTCTGTAATTAATTCTGCAGTTGGATAAAGGAGTCTGACGTTCTTGCTTTCCCTGAAGCTTGAGAGAAATTGGACGTGAAATCTCGACATGATTGTAATAATGGCATTAATCAGAAATCTGAGATTGTACAGCTGGTGCCTACTTTGTTTCAAAATCTGTTTTATTCTCCTCCCAGAGGAGAGTGATGGGGAAAGAAATTTGTGTGATCCAGTGATTTTAGCGCATTATTAAAAGTATCCAAGCAAAAATGAACTAGAAGAAAACCCCACCAAACATCCCAGCAGACTTAATGATGAGCTTTAACCCGTGTGCACATCTCTGCTAATTTGCTCTGTTACCTGTGTCTTCTGAAAAACGATCCTTCTGTACCAAATCAAAGCTCATTTTCCATTACTTAATGAAATAATTTCATTATTCAGTGCCAGCAGCTGAATACATCATGAGCATTCCCTTGTCCTGCTCCTGGTCTTGCAGCAGGAGACAGGTTTTAACATATTTTAGTCTGCTTTGGGAAGGAGCACAGGAGGTCATGTGAGTTAATAGCATATACAGAAGTAAATTGCTGTAGTGGCAGTGGTAATTCCCTGGTGCTGTCTGTGCAATAGTCTGAATTACTGGGCACACTGCTGAACGTGGAGTGGCTTCCCGTGGTCTCCTTGAATGTGAATTTGATTTTCCAGTCAGTTCTAATGGGAGCTGCCTGAGGTTACCCCAGGGATGCACAAAGTTTATGTGCCGCGCTCACAAATCTGCCTTTCTCACGGGGAGCTCTGTGTGTTGTGTGCCTGCTTCTGCTCTACAACCTGCCTTGTTGGCTGCTGCCTTAAGGAAAAAAAAAACACATCTTTTTCTTGCCTCAGGTGTGTCCTGTGGTGGGTGGGGAGCAAAACCTGCTGCTGTGGGGCTTGTTCAGGGGCATGAAGCAGAATAAAGCTCTCTCAGAGCGCGGGGTGTCGTGCTGTTTGTAGGGGCATCCGTGGAGGGCAGGGAGAGGGAACTCTGCAGAGCTGAGATGTTCTAGAACACGGGGGTTTATTGCAAGGGTGGTGGGTAAAAAGGGCCTTTTGCCTTCAGCCCCAGCCTGGGCTGAGGGGAAGTCCCAAAGAGAGAGGGAGAGAGAGAACAGGAGGGTGAGAGGTGAGAGAGGAGGGAGCAGGAGAGCTAAAGAGAGGTGGCAGGGTCAGAGCGCAGGGGGAAGAGAGCGAGGCCCTTGTTACAATACATTATATCTCCTTTTGTCTTGAATATTCTAATTTACACTAACCAACCAGTACAAGACACAAAATGCTATACAATCTACATACAGCCTATAAGAACCACTACATTACCATACTGTGTTATATTTTAAACTCTAAAAACTACTCTTCAGACTTTTCTCTTTTGCTACATTGACCCTTGGATCCCTCAGCCAGGAGAAGGGTATTTATTGTTCAATCCAAAGGGATTCTCCTTCAGCTGGCCAGGCTATTGTTTTTAGGTTATATAGTAACTAAGGCTGGGTATCCTACAACTCAAAGCCAGCTTTCATTTCTATTTCCATTATAGGTTTCATATTTTCAGAATCTTTTGCTCAGCAATGACATTGATAAGGTTTCCCTGATCCATCTTCCCCGCCAGCTGCTGAGCCGAGCTGTTGTTGTGTGACTGGAGGGGAACGTTTTGTCTGTGTTTGCACGGTCCAAACGCCGCCTGCCAGCCCCGTGCCGTGTCTCTGGTGCTGTCAGCGGTGTCGGTGCCCCGTGTGTGACTGTGCTGTCCCCACAGCCCCCTCCAGCATGCTGGTGAAGGACGAGTACGTGCACGACTACGAGGGGCAGCCGTCGCTGTCGTCGGCCGAGGGGCACTCTGTGCAGACCATCCAGCACCCGCCCAGCCAGCGGGCCTCCTCGGAGCCCTACAGCGCCCCGGCCATGCTGGCCCCCGCCGAGGCCAGCACCACCAGCACCACCAACTTCCCCAACATTCCCGTGGCCTCCACAAGTAAGGGCACGGCCGGGCTGCAGCGCGGGGTTCTGCCCCTCCGAGCGCCGCCGCCCAGCCCCTGGGTGGTTGGTTTAACCTCAGGTGTTAGTTGGGGGCAGCGCTGGGCTGCCGTGGTGTCCTCTTTGCTTTCCTGGGGGCTGGTACTGCACCAGTGCTGCAGCAGCCTTCTGTCCGTGCCAGGGGTTCAGGGTGGAAATGTTGTTGTTGGCTCCTGACAGAGCTAGCTGGAGATAGTATGGCTGTTACTAAATTGTACTAATTCTGTGGTTATTGCCATGGAATGTCGCTGTTGGCTCCTGACAGAGCGGGATGGCTGTTACTAAATTGTACTAATTCTGTGGTTATTGCCATAGAATGTTACTGTTGACTCCTAACAGAGCATCATGGCTATAATCAGGGTGTTACAATTGACTCCTGACAGAGAATGATGGCTGTTATTTGGTTATTGCCATAGAATGTTACAGTTGACTCCTAACAGAGCATCATGGCTATAATCAGAATGTTACAATTGACTCCTGACAGAGCACTATGGCTATCATTTAATTATTGCCATAGAATGTTACAGTTGACTCCCAACAGAGCATCATGGCTATAATCAGAATGTTACAATTGACTCCTGACAGAGAATGATGGCTGTTATTTGGTTATTGCCATAGAGTGTTCCAGTTGACTCCCAACAGAGCATCATGGCTATAATCAGAGTGTTACAATTGACTCCTGACAGAGAATGATGGCTGTTATTTGGTTATTGCCATAGAATGTTACAGTTGACTCCCAACAGAGCATCATGGCTATAATCAGAGTGTTACAATTGACTCCTGACAGAGAATGATGGCTGTTATTTGGTTATTGCCATAGAATGTTACAGTTGACTCCCAACAGAGCACTATGGCTATCATTTGATTATTGCCATAGAATGTTACAGTTGACTCCTGACAGAGCACTGTGGCTATCATTTGATTATTGCCATAGAATGTTACAGTTGACTTCTGACAGAGCATTATGGCTGTTATTTGATTATTGCCACAGAATGTTACAGCTGATTTCTAACAGAGCACTATGGCTATCATTTATTGCCATAGAATGTTACAGTTGACTCCTGACAGAGCATTATGACGATTATTTGGTTATTGCCATAGAATGTTCCTGTTGATTTCTGACAGAGCATCATGGCCATCATTTGATTATTATTGCCATAGAATGTTCCAGTTGACTCCTGACAGGGCACTATGGCTATAATTTGATTATTGCCATAGAATGTTACAGTTGATTCCTAACAGAGCATCATGGCTATCATTTGATTATTATTGCCATAGAATGTTCCAGTTGACTCCCAACAGAGCACTATGGCTATAATTTGTTGCCACAGAATGTTACAATTGACTCCTAACAGAGCATTATGATGATTATTTGATTATTGCCATAGAATGTTCCTGTTGACTCCTAACAGAGCATTATGACGATTATTTGGTTATTGCCATAGAATGTTCCTGTTGACTTCTGACAGAGCATCATGGCATCATTTATTGCCATAGAATGTTACAATTGACTCCTGACAGAGCATTATGATGATTATTTGATCATTGCCATAGAATGTTCCTGTTGACTTCTGACAGAGCATCATGGCCATCATTTATTGCCATAGAATGTTACGAATGACTCCTGACAGAGAATAATGGCTATAATTTGGTTATTGCCATAGAAAGTTACAGCTGACTCCTAACAGAGCACTGTGGCTGTTATTCAATTATTGCCATAGAATGTTCCAATTGACTCCTGACAGAGCATCATGGCCATCATTTATTGCCATAGAATGTTACAGTTGATTCCTAACACAGCATTGTGACAATTATTTGGTTATTGCCATAGAATGTTCCAGTTGACTCCTGACAGAGCACTGTGGCTGCTGTTTGATTGTTGCCATAGAAATCGAAGAGTTGTGTTGTTTTATTGCAGCAAACACATGTGCTGTGAGGTGGCAGCATCAAGAGGTCTTTAGGCAGTTCTTGAGCCTGCCAGTTTTGACACCACTCTAACACCATGTTTTTATAGTGGTTCACTGTGCCCCCAGAATGGCAGCCCCAGTTAATATTTTTCTAAGTGTGTTGGAGTGCTGCCTTGAAGTTTTTGTTATTTTTCTGTGTGTCTGGTGGCAAGTGGAAGAGTTTGGTGTCCCAGCAGCAGGGCCACCCTTCAGTCCAGCAGGAGAGCAAAGCACCCGGAGTGTCCTGCAGCCTGTCCCCTCCACCTTTGGAGAGATTTCGTGTAAAAGATGTGTGAACATTGCTGATTTCAGTACCAGATTGGAGTTGTGGCACCACGGTTTTGATAATGTTTTGATAGCATTTGTCTGTTAATTTTAGCTGATGACTTTTTGGCTGAAACTACTGATGTTCATAACATTACTATGTCTTTATTTGTCTCCAGCAGAGATGAAAAGGGTATGGGTAGTTAATTGTGCTGTCCTTGCACCACAAAGTCAGTATCTTTACAGTCAGTAACCTTTTCTCATCTAATCGTTGGAGGCAAGTGGATGTGGAAAAAAAGCTAATCTTTATGTTTTACCTCAAGTTCTCAGTGTATTAAATTCTGCTAGCCACACCAGTTTGAGAGTGCAAGTGTAATTGTGAAAGTATTAATAAGTTCAGTGTTAATGGCTGAACTAAAGACTTTTGCAGTTAAATTCTGTTCTGAAATATCTCTAGTTTTAATCTTAGATAGTTCTTGAAATATTTATTTGGGAGGGAAAAAAAACTGCAGGGGCTTTCTGAGCCCGGTGTTGTGTGCAGCTTTACTGAAGCAGTGTTTATAAAAATAAAACGCTGCTCAGAATGTTTTGGAGGAACAAATAAAAGTGAGTGTCCTCCTTAGGAACAGTAGTTAAAACATGGTGAAAACAAGCAGCTCACTGGGCCTGCTGTCGGCCTGCTTGGATTCACACTAAACCTGTTCCAGCCGTGTTATCCAGTAAAAGTTGTGACTTCTCCTCTGCTTCCCTTTCACGCTGGAAAACGAGGTGTGGCCAAAGATGGGGTTGATAAGCAGAGTTCTCTGCATCCTGCTGCTCCTGTGCTGTTGAGGGTGTCAGAGTCACAATTACCTGATGGCAGAGCATTTTGCCTCGAGTTTCCTGGAGGGTGGAAAAAGAAAAAAAAAAGAATTACTGAAACCAAACCTGTGGGAGCTGTGTGTTGCAGTGCCCTTAAGCGGGGTGTATTTTTTTCCCTACCCAGTAGTGCTGAGCTCTTCTTAATCGACATTTTGGAACGTTCATGAATAGGTAGTGTGTTCTTTTACCAGGTCAACCTCCCAGTATATTGACAGGTAGCCATAGTGATGGACTCTTACAGATTGCTGCAGGGCCCCAGCCAGGAACTCAGCAGAATGGGTTCTCAGCCCAGCCAGCCACTTACCACCACAGTGAGTATCCACCTCTGCGCCTCTCAGCCTCCTCAGCCCAGTTTCCAAAAGCCCAGGAGCAGGAGAGGACGTGAGGGAGCGTTGGGAGGCCCCCCGGGACAGGGTTTGGGGTTTGTTTTTTTGCAGACAGTACCACCAGCTGGACGGGGAGCCGGACGGCCGCCTACACGCCCACCATCCCGCACCACCAGAACGGACACCTGCAGCACCACCCGCCCATGCACCCCGGGCACTACTGTGAGTGCTGCCCTGCCCTGCCCTGCCCTGCCCTGCCCTGCCCTGCCCTGCCCTGCTGCCCTGCCCTGCCCTCCCCTGCCCTGCCCTGCCCTGCCCTGCCCTGCCCTGCTGCCCTTCCTGCTGGCCTGCCCCTGCCCTGCTGTCCTTCCTGCTGTCCTGCTTCCCTTCCTCCTGCCCTGCCCCTGCTTCCCTTCCTGCTACCCTGCCCCTGCCCTGCTGTCCTTCCTGCTGTCCTGCCCCTGCCCTGCTTCCCTTCCTCCTGCCCTGCCCTTTCCCTGCTTCCCTTCCTCCTGCCCTGCCCTGCTGTCCTTCCTGCTGTCCTGCTTCCCTTCCTCCTGTCCTGCCCCTGCTTCCCTTCCTCCTGTCCTGCCCCTGCTTCCCTTCCTGCTGTCCTGCCCCTGCCCTGCTGTCCTTCCTGCTGTCCTGCTTCCCTTCCTCCTGCCCTGCCCTGCTTCCCTTCCTGCTGTCCTGCCCTGCTTCCCTTCCTCCTGCCCTGCCCTGCTTCCCTTCCTGCTGCCCTCTCCCTGCCCTGCTTCCCTTCCTCCTGCCCTGCTTCCCTTCCTCCTGCCCTGCCCCTGCCCTGCTTCCCTTCCTCCTGTTCTGCCTCTGCCCTGCTGCCCTCCTGCTTTCAGCCTCTGGGCAGCCCCTGTGTGCTCTGCTGCTCTGTGCTGGCCCCTCGCAGCCTGGGCAGAATCCCAGGCCCCCAGAGAGGTTCCCCCAGGGATTCCTCTGTCTTACACCTCAAATCACACCTCTCACACCAGACTGTACAGAATTCCACTGCAGCAGCCCCCAGAGAGATTCCCCCAGGGATTCCTCTGTGTCACACCTCAAATCACACCTCTCAGACCAAACTGCACAGAATTCCACTGCAGCAGCCACCAGGAGCTCAGGGAGCTGCAGGGATTCCTCTATGATACACCTTAAATCAGACCTGTCCTACCAAACTGCACAGAATTCCACCAAACTGCACAGAATTCCACTGCAGCAGCCACCAGGAGCTCAGGGAGCTGCAGGGATTCCTCTGTGTCACACACCCAGTGACCCCAAACTGCACAGAACCCCACTGCAGCAGCCCCCAGAGAGGTTCCCCCAGGGATTCCTCTGTGTCACACCTCAAATCACACCTCTCAGACCAAACTGCACAGAACCCCACTGCAGAGCCCCCAGAGAGGTTCCCCCAGGGATTCCTCTGTCTTACACATCCTGGCACACCAAACTGCACAGAATCCCACTGCAGCAATGACTGGGAGCTCAAAGAGCTGCAGGGATTCCTCTGTGATACACCTTAAACCACACCTGTCCTACCAAACTGCACAGAATTCCACTGCAGCAGCCACCAGGAGCTCAGGGAGCTGCAGGGATTCCTCTGTGTCACACCTCAAATCACACCTGTCCTACCAAACTGCACAGAATTCCACCAAACTGCACAGAATTCCACCAAACTGCACAGAATTCCATTGCCTTTCTGAACCTCTCCTCCAAAGCTCAGCAGCCTTGCACTGAGCATTTCCCTCACACTGAACATTTCCCGTGCACAGAAGGAAGTTGGTGCACAATGTGGCGTTTGGATTTTTTTTTTTTTCCTTTCAAAACTTGGAAATTCTTGCCTGTTTTTTTATTTTTTGGTTTTTTTGGAGGTTTTGAAGTCATGCTAAGCTTTGGAAGATGTGTCCGTGCACACTTGGCCAGTTTTAAAGAACTTAGTGAAACCTTGTGCAGTAAAGTATTGTCAGTTCATGGGTGCATTAGCACACAGATTTGAAAATGTTTCTCACCTGTGAAATAGGACAACAAACTCCTATTTTAAGGTACAGGAGATGGGATGGGGAAAAAAAGTCAGTCAAGCTTCTGTTGTAGGGGTGTAGCACAGGAAATGCACTGTAGGGCTGTAGAGGACAAAAAAACTCCCACACTAATGAAAGATTCCTGAATTTTGTAGCAGAAAGCTGGAACAGTTCTTTATTTCCTAATCCAGTTTTTATTAGAATGTTCCCTGTATTAGAATATTTAATATATATTCTGTACTGGAAGACAGAACACATATTCCAGTATAGATCACCTGTATGCAGCAGGTGTTATTAGTGAAATTTACTTTTGAATGTCTCTTCATCCTGTCCCTGTCAGTAAACCCGTGGCTTAGCCACAGTCACTAAGATTCATTCCTTTGTTCTGTGAGGATCCCAGTTCATTCAGCAAGTTATTTGTCAGGAGTAGCAGGATGTCAGGAGCACTAGTGGTGCTATAAATGTTTTTCAGTGCACATGTCTCTCCAGCATTAATATTTGTGACTGGCTGGTGATGGCACACGGAGCTTTTCTTGGCTGCTGCCGGTTCTCTCTTGTCGGAGCTGCCTGTTTTGACACCTCCCGAGGCCCTGACATCTTGTTGCAAAAGCTGCTGTTACTTAGAATATAATACCGTGTTGGAGCCTTTCCTCCCTGTTCCCTGCTGCCTCCAGGGGGACAGAGTAACCTGCTCCCCAGATTGTGTGCAGTTTATTTTCCTTTAGAACTTGTGTTCTCCGGGGCTTTTCTCCGTCTTGAGTGGTTGTTCCTCGTGATCAAATCCACGGCGTGCTGGACAGCTTGTGCTGTGACTGATGGAGCTGATGGGGGCTGGTTTCACAGGAGAGCAGTTTGGGGGAGAAAGCCTTGTTTTTGCTGGTGTGAAACAAGCTGCATGTTTTCTTTTCCAGGGCCAGTTCACAATGAACTCGCATTCCAGCCTCCTATATCAAATCATCCTGGTGAGTGAAACCTCAGCGCAGTGTCACGAGTGATGTGTGCTGGGAGAGGAGCCTCGGTGCCATAAATCTGATTTAAATTCCTGTATCTCCTTTGGAATAGGGACTGCGAGCTGGGTTTAATTCAGGTGCCCAGGTCAAGCCCTGAAAGCAGCCCAGGTGTGTGCCCAGGTGTCTGGGGCCGTGTCAAACCCCCCCAGGACCCACAGCCCAGCAGCCCACCAGCACAGCCAGAAGGGAGGGCACTGTCCTTCCTGCACTTTGGTGCTGGCGTTCCTCTCTGGACCTTTTTAGAGGCTTCCCAGAGGTGGCAGTTCAGGGGTGTCCACTCCTGCTGTAGAAGCTCTCTCTGGTGCAGGATGAGGTGGTGTTTTGTGTTTAACAGCAGTGATGCTGTTCCCTGCTGAGGGGGACCTACACAGTTGAAAAGCCACAGAGTTAAACTTGGTTTTAGTCCAGTTAGTGCAGCAGTGCCAGGAATGAAACGCTGATAACTGCTGGGTGAACTTAACTGCAGCTAAACTGTGTTTCATGTTGTTTGGTATCTCTTTCACACTGGAGTGCTTTCCTGTGGTTAACTGTTTGACTGTGTCCCCGTTCAGCCCCAGAGTACTGGTGTTCAACCTCCTGTGATTGTCTGGAGTGGTTTACTGTAGTCAATTGTTTAATTGTGTGTCCCTGTTCAGCCCCAGAGTACTGGTGTTCAATCTCCTGTGATTGTCTGGAGTGGTTTCCTGTGGTTAATTGTTTGACTGTGTCCCCGTTCAGCCCCAGAGTACTGGTGTTCAACCTCCTGTGATTGTCTGGAGTGATTTCACAGGTTTCCTGTGGTTAATTGTTTAATTGTGTCCCCATTCAGCCCCAGAGTACTGGTGTTCAACCTCCTGTGATTGTCTGGAGTGGTTTCCTGTGGTTAATAGTTTAATTGTGTGTCCATTCAGCCCCAGAGTACTGGTGTTCAGTCTCCAGTGGATTGTCTGGAGTGGTTTACTGTGGTCAGTTGTTTGACTGTGTCCCCGTTCAGCCCCAGAGTACTGGTGTTCAGTCTCCTGTGATTGTCTGGAGTGGTTTACTGTGGTTAATAGTTTAATTGTGTGTCCATTCAGCCCCAGAGTACTGGTGTTCAACCTCCTGTGATTGTCTGGAGTGGTTTCACAGGTTTCCTGTGGTTAATAGTTTAATTGTGTGTCCATTCAGCCCCAGAGTACTGGTGCTCCATCGCCTACTTTGAGATGGACGTGCAGGTCGGGGAGACGTTCAAGGTGCCCTCCAGCTGCCCCATTGTCACCGTGGATGGCTACGTGGACCCCTCTGGAGGGGACAGGTTCTGCCTGGGCCAGCTGTCCAACGTGCACAGGACAGAAGCCATCGAGAGAGCGAGGTAAACCCCGCCTGTCCCTGGGCTGTGACGGCCTCTGGTGTGCTCCTGCCTTGGGAGGGGTCAGCTGGGCTCTGCTTGTGTGAGTTGTCCTGGCTGAACTGAGCTCGGGGACACCCGGGGACACCATGGGGGCACACAGGGACACCGTGGGGACACCCAGGGACAGACAGGGACACCGTGGGGACACCCAGGGACACACAGGGATACCCAGGGACACTGTGGGGACACCCAGGGACACACAGGGACAGACAGGGACACCGTGGGGACACACAGGGACACCGTGGGGACACCCAGGGACACACAGGGACACCGTGGGGACACCCAGGGACACACAGGGACACCGTGGGGACACACAGGGACACCGTGGGGACACCCAGGAACACACAGGNACAGGGACACCGTGGGGACACACAGGGACACCGTGGGGACACCCAGGAACACACAGGGACACCGTGGGGACACCCAGGGACAGACAGGGACACCCAGGAACACCATGGGGACACCCAAGGACACACAGGGACACCGTGGGGACACCCAGGGACAGACAAGGACACCGTGGGGACACCATGGGGACACCCAGGAACACACAGGGACACCCAAGGACACACAGGGACACCATGGGGACACCCAGGGACAGACAGGGACACACAGGGATACCCAGGGACACTGTGGGGACACCCAGGGACACTGTGAGGACACCGAGGGACACACAGGGACACCCAGGGACACCCACAGGGACACACAGGGACAACGTGGGGACACCCAGGGACACACAGGGACACCCAGGAACACCATGGGGACACCCAGGGACACCGTGGGGACACCCAGGGACACACAGGGACAGCATGGGGACACCCAGGGACAGACAGGGACACCCACAGGGACACCCAGGGACACCATGGGGACACCCAGGGACACCGTGGGGACACACAGGGACACCCAGGAACACCATGGGGACACACAGGGACACTGTGGGGACACCCAGGAACACCATGGGGACCCCCAGGGACACACAGGGACCCCCAGGAACACCCAGGGACAGACAGGGACACCGTGGGGACACCCAGGGACACCGTGGGGACACCCAGCGACACACAGGGACACCATGGGGACACCCAGGGACACCCAAGGACAGACAGGGACACACAGGGACACCGTGGGGACACCTAGGGACACACAGGGACACCCAGGGACACCGTGGGGACACACAGGGACACCGTGGGGGCACCCAGGGACACACAGAGATACCCAGGGACACTGTGGGGACACTGTAGGGACACACAGGGACACCGTGGGGACACCCAGGGACACACAGGGACACTGTGGGGAAACCCAGGGACAGACAGGGACACCCAGGGACACTGTGGGGGCACCCAGGGACACACAGGGACACTGTGGGGAAACCCAGGGACACACAGGGACACCCAGGGACACCGTGGGGGCACCCAGGGACACACAGAGATACCCAGGGA
>JANPWX010019079.1:0-76819 GCA_024734555.1 Trochalopteron elliotii
ACCTGATATTTCAGACACAGGGTGCTGTATAACCTAATAGATAGGAAGGGTGAAAATGAAAGAAATAGTGTTTTTCTTTCTTTGGTATTGGATCAATTCACCTTTTTCTGTTTTCCATCTACAAAACAGGTGTAATGGTAATTCCTTCAGTATCTACTGATGAAATTTTGGGACAAGCAATATTTTGTCTTACAGAAGAACACATGGTGGATACTGACATATTTGCATCAAAAGCCCTAAAACATTAAAAAGAATTAAAATACTAGTGATTTGATAATAAAATGTTTCCAGGAAAAAAAAAATCAGAGTTAGTGCTGATGAGGCTTTTTCAGACACTTGTGACTCACATGGGGGTTTTGTGGGGTAGCTGAATATCAGCTGGCTGGTTAGTACCTTGAGAGTGAGTATTGACAGATTATACATGTCTGGTTTAAATCTTGAACAAAAGATGGGCCTTTATTGAGTTGCTCAGGTGTTCTGTTGGGATCCACCCAGAAGTGTAGTTTTAGCAACATCTTAGATGCTGGAGTAAGACCTCAACCAACTCCATTTCCCCAGTGAGTCTATTTACACAAGTATGGGAGAACCTCTGGCCTTCCCAAGTAAATTTGTAGATTGCAAGATTGAGAAGTCCTGTGCAAATGGTTGTGTTTGTGCTCAGCCTCCAAGAGCTGAGTAATTCCACTGAAGCCACTGGGTCTGCTGAAGTGAATGAGGGTTTGCAGCACTAAATGTTGCACTATTTACCTTGTTCCTTTTGAGAACTCTCATGGAAATTCTCCAGCGGGATGTGAAGTCTGAAGTGCTCTCAGGAATTTGACAGATGATTCTTGCTCATATTTGCACCTTGTATGAGGTTGTGTAAATTGGTTTCAGGTGCAGTGTAGAGTATATGGGGATAGTTTAATGCTGAAAGTTGTGAGACAGTATAGAAAGAATTCAAGTAGACTGTCAGCCTGTACAAGTTATTCATCACAATAAGGTCACAATAATGCTTATCATTTGTGACTTGCCAAATCTGATCAGTTTAATCAATGTCAACCCAGGACACCAGAGAAGGGCATTTACATGTAAAACTTGATGACAAAATTTAGGAAACCATAGTTTGAAGTACAAATTGCACCTCAAGTTGTCATAGTTTCCTTCATGTGTGACCCTGCTTCAGTTATCTGCTTGTATCTTTATCTTTGTAGACAGCAGAGTCAGTATTTTGTTACTGCAAATGATCACTTGCTGTGATTTGGTTTGGGGTTCTGGGTGTGTTTGGATATAATTGAAATAGCCCCTAGCACTTTTAAAAAGCGCTTCTCCTTTTTTCTGTTTAAAGAAGAAAGCTTTATTCTAAAAAGAACTCTAATATTAAAAAACAATTTTTCCAACAGTATTCCATTTGAAAGGAATATTTATCTTAATCTGGAGAACAAGACAATATGGCTTAGTTTGTAAAATTTGTTTATACAATGGTATTTTCTGAGTACACAGTGCCTGGAATATGTCTTAGCACATAAAAAATAGAATAAATAAAAGCTTTTGTATCCAAACAGCTTCTGTTTATATTTCTCAGTAAGAAGTGTGTGTGTATGGAGAAGGATTCTTGTAGCTTTGAGAAGCTGAGTGTATGCTTTGTCTTGTAAATTATGTCATTTGTTATCTTGGTAAATCTAAAAGCAGCAACTACATGACAGTTTCCCTTTAGAACAGTAAAGATCAGGTGGTGTTTCTGT
Organism: Trochalopteron elliotii; assembly: GCA_024734555.1. Lineage (NCBI taxonomy): Eukaryota > Metazoa > Chordata > Aves > Passeriformes > Leiothrichidae > Trochalopteron > Trochalopteron elliotii. The sequence continues at coordinate 1,725 of JANPWX010019079.1, forward strand.
GGAAATCATTCTAACTTATGCTGTGTTATTGAGGTATTTCTCTACCTTGCTCAGGTATCTGTGCTTGGGTTTTGTAGAGGAAAGTTAACCAGGGTTAATGTGGTCTGGTAATGCCTGTGTGAACTGGAATATATTCCAGGATTTTTCAAGGAAGTAATGATGGTTTGAAAGCTTTTGCATGCCTTTTTTTTTGTAGGTCTTTCATAAATTCCCTGCTTTGCTTACTGATGTGCCTCCAGAAAGGGTATGGTGTGCCATCTTCTCATATCTTCTTTTAAACTGTAAAATGTATGAGTATCTTTTCTGGAGCTTTGTTTATGCTGCGCTGTGACAGACAAGTAGAGATGAAAAAATGCTATACTTAAAAATGCTTAGAATAATATATTCTTTAAATAACAGCTTCTAAGATCCTCTTTCTTCTTTCATCCTTCATCTCTGCAGCTAGGGAGTGGTATCAGGGAGTGATAGTCATTCTGAATTTTTCATGTAAGTGATGTGAATTTGATTTAATGCAGTTACTATATCATTCCTCAGGCCCTCTAGTACAAATAGATTAAAAAAAAAGAAGTCTATGATATTGTTCAACTTGAGTTGAGAGGTGACCAGTGGAGTTCAGACTGTGAGAAGCAGGCAAAAAGATGTGTACATTTAAATTGTTGTGCTCAGGTTGATGTGTTTCCTCAAATGTAGGCACAGAAATGACAGAAAAGATCCTGTTTACTTTTAAAGTCAAAGTATCTGGGAAGGATTCTCTAGAGAAACAATTGCCATTTCCCATTTTACTTTATGACTGTGGGATTGGGAAATGGATTTTGCAGATTTTTACCTCCTGGGAAGTCAGCTTGAAGGTAAAGATTGTTGTAGAGTCACTGGGCCATAAAAGTTAAGCAGATAAAATAATTTAATCTGTTGGGGATAGAGTGTATTACTTTCAGCTCCATGTTAGGCTGGTGAAGATGTCAAAAACAAGGTATGTTCATCCCTGATGGAGGAATTAAAAGTGAAACTTTTCTGATCCTTACAAGACTAGATCAAAATCAACACACTTGAATTCTGGCTGTGCCAAGGTTTCTGCACCTTATTGATACTTAATTTGAATAAGAATTAAATCTATGTCCCATTGCTTTTAATTTGAGCATCTCTGCCCACCTAACTGAGAGAGAACTTAACCTGTGGAAATGTTAAAAGCTTGCACAGAGAGGATTGCCTGTTCCTGCTGTGACTGGGGGCAGCAGTATAAACCTAGAGAGCACAGGAAGTTAGCAGTAGAGTACACAAGTTGAAGGAATAGTTTCAAGTTTCTAATTAGCATTGCACACCAAAGTTAGTAGATGCATAGGTGAGTATGGCAGATATTTCCAGCAGCATTCAATGTCATTCTAAGTTTTGTATGCTTGCATTTGATTTTGTTCTGTATTTGACTACATCTTTACCTCTGTTCTGTATTGTTTCAGTGTTTGTAGTTGATTGACAGTGTTTTGTCTTGCAGTAATGTGTCCTAAAATGCATGTACATAATTTTCTTCCTCTCATTTAGAGCCCATTGGCAATTTCTTTGCCTGCTAGTCACAGGTTTCTCAGAAATGCCAGTAAGATTTTCTGTTCCTTTGGATGTGTTTCTAGATGGAGCAATGTCGGAATTGGGTAAGGAAAGGCACAGCAGTCTGGTCTTGAGTAGGTTTGTGGATTGTGGTTGTTCAGATCCCTCTTGGGAGAGAGGGACAGTCTATTAGCAAGCCTGAAGATGTAAGTGGGTGTTTTCTGTAAAGGTCTACAGCATAAAATGCTAAACTGACCCTTCTCCTAACATATGGGCAGCATGTTCTAATGAGAATTATGAGTACAGTCTGGGAAGTTCCTCAGCATGTTTATGATTGCTTCTGCCTCAATAAACAACTCCTTGCCAGCTCTTTTCTGTCCCGGTGCTTTGATTTTGTGGGCAATTTCTGTCTGCATAATATTGATGAGTCAGAGTATTGTCAGCTGGAGTACCTCAAATTATATGAAAGGACATAGAGTACAAAATATTTTCTAGTGTTTTGAGAAGAGATGATGACATTCTGACAATTGGAAGGTAAGGCTGCAATGTGCAGGGCACCATGCTATGCATTTCTGATGTATATTTTGGGAGCAATATCCTCAGCTGGACTGGAGTAATTTTTGGGAAGCCACTTCTCTGGTTGACAGCCATTTCCATAAACTGTTTACAGGGAATTCTGACAATGTCATAATTGGAAATTAATGTTTGATAAGAAGTGATCTGCACCTGGAACAGTAACTTTCTTAATACCTGGTGTCAATTTTCCAACTCTTCCTTAGAGTACCTCTCCTCTGTGATACATTTAATAGCTTTGTGTTATAAAAAGTGAGGGCTTTTGAGTAGAGTCTCAACTGTTACTTTCAGATTGGGATGACTTTGTATCCTGAAAGGTGTTGTCTTAATTTCATCATTTGTCTTTAAATTGTAATTACTAAAACGTTACCATTTACCATCCAGTAGCTGCAGTTTCAAGATCTTTGTGGGTCTCTTCCAGCTCAGGATATTGAATGTTTCTATGACCTTTCTTATCACTAAGGTTCACAATGGGCTTTTTTTAGGGGTGCAGGCAGTAATTTCTGAGAGTTTCAGTCTTCTTTCCTAAATTTGTAATTGCTCTAAAATTGGTCATAGTTTGCAATGACCAACTTTGAATAGTTCTGGAAGAAACTGTGTGTGTGTTGCAGTCCAGGAAACCAGTGTATAACTGAAGCTGCTTTGAGGGCTTTTTATGAGCCCATGGTTATTTATTGTAACTACAGAAAGTCTTTTATGTTAGTGGGCTGTTACCCAATGCTAATTAAAAATGACAGTCACTATTGTTGCAAATAGTAACCATTGACTATGCAGTAAAAACATCTGAAGAAGCCTATTAACTGCAAAATGGCTAAAAATATGCAGTGTGGATATGAATTTGCCCCATCATTCTGAGAAGTTTGCCTAGAGTTAGGAACCTACCCAGTGTTTTTCTCTTAAATTAGGGGTTTTTTTTTGTTATTATCAGTCTTTGCATGTATTTTAGAGCCTTGAAATGAAAGGTGTGATGTAAACATTAGGTATTAAAAGGATCAGATAATTTTAATGTGATTTTTAAGAGGTATTTGTAGAGTTCTAGATTTGACTTGCTGCACTTTGATAGCAAAAATGTTACATATTTCATCAGCTCAGGACTGCAGTGAAATTTTAATTTAGAAATAGTGTTATGCCCAACTACTTGTTAAAATAATCCTGTGTGTTGGTTTCAGGGCCATGAAAGTTTTACACAGTTTGCAGTGTGATTCAGTATTTTTTTCAAATTGGCGTTCACAACATTGATGTCAAGACTGACAGTAAAAATGGGTCTCATGAAAAGTAGGATAAGGCAGTAGATTGTAATTCAGCATTACATTTTTTTAGTTGTTCAGAATTGAAACATACCTCTGGATAGGACAGTTAACTCGAGATTAAATTAAAACTAAATTCAGTTCAAATTTTAAATGAAATAAAATACTGGCACATTAGCTCTCACTATGCAGTAACAAAGAAATTGTCTTTTATTATGTGTGTGCTGATTCTCTAAGGAAGACTATTGTTCTTTCAGAAAACCATTATGAGTAATGGAACTGGTGTCTATAGAAAATGAGTCTATATGGGGTTTTAACAAAACAGTGATGTATCAAAGAAGGTGGTTTCCAGCAGTATTTTCTTGTCAAATGCAGTGCATCTCTTAAGCTTTATGGGTGCAGCTTGTCAGCAGAATAAACAAACATCTGTCGCTGTTTAGTTATGCTACCAAAATAAATAACATGACATTCAACCCAAAGTATTTTGCATTGTCCAAGACAAACATCCAGGGCAATTGGCAGTGGCATGGCCCAAAGCACACTGTGTGATGGAGGTTTCCCTCTTCAACACTGACTCTCAGGTAATTGGGAAGGTTCTGCTCAACAAACATCATGGGGAATTCCTGCTGCAGTTCTGGTGTGGGAAAAGAATTTGTCATGTTGCCAATTGCAAAACCCAGATAGAACAAGAATCTGAAATTTGAATTGACAAGCCAAAAGCTTCCAATTTTTGAATGTTCAGAGATCCTGGTACAATCCAAAAAGAAAAGGGTCTTGAAAGTTTTCTGTTTTCAGAAATGTGTGGTAGAACTCTGTGGGAGATTAGTCTACCCAGCCTGCTTATAGTTCCTTATTAAACCAAGTTATAGACCAGTTTTCTATTGGACACTGTGTCAGTCTAGGGGGGGAAAAAAAGTGTATCCTGAGGAGTCTGTCAGAGCATGAAACAGGAAACACAAGGTGAGTTCACACAAGCAGCAGTTAAAGAACTGTGAGGGTGAACAGAAAGTTCTCTGCAAGCCTGACCTGTGGTGCTGTGAATGGTGGTGACACTTGAACAAACAGTAACGTTGCAGTGATGTGCTGAGCTGGTTGTAGTGAAGGGCTTTTGTGGGCTCTGAGGGACTAAGAGGTAGCAGGTAAGGTGGTAACAGATGGTGTTATCTGTTTTCTTTTTGTGCTACTGATGAAAAAGAAGGCTCAGACTCATCAATGTCTCTGTATCCTGCTCAAAGTGGAAGCAAAAAGTGTCCTGCAGCAAATTCTGTAGTCACCTGATGATCTATATATGATCTTTCCTCTTTTCTAGAGAAAATATCTGGGATCTTTTCACCAACAGCACTTGGTGCTTAAACTGTAAAATTTACAGTCTTCATCTCCTTTCCCTGTGGTGTGGGGATGGATTGTTTGCCAAGACCTAATACCTATTCAAGCAGAGCAGAAAATTCATTGAGCCTGGAAATAAAATCATGCATTCAAATGGCAAGAGTTGATACACATCCACATCCTCTCCAGTGAAAAACCTTCCCAATTCATTCTTTGCATTGCTTTTCCCTTATTAATGATGGTTCTTTGATACTTTCTAAGTCTCTTACCTGAGAGGATATGAGAGAGTCACTTAGATTACAGTGCAAGAGGGAGTGTGAAATTGCCATCTTATTTTTGTGGCTGTTGTTTGTCAAAGTAGGCATGATTCCATTTTACTGTTCTTTTTGACTGTGGATTTGCTATTGCAAGATGTGAAATAAACTACTAATCATTTGTATATGCCTATTTTTGCTTTCCAAACTTAAGGTATTTTATGTCACAGGGTACTGTTTTTCTAAACACAGAAAGACTTCCTGATGTAGGCTTTTTGGAGATGCATTTATTAGAAGATCAATAATGTCATAAAGCATTTTAGACATGAACGTGTAATACAAGATGTTACAACAGGAGTGTCACAATTAGGTGTTTAAAAAATTGGTGTTGACAAACTTTTTTTTTAATATTCTTCATTTGGGATTGGGGAGATTTTGTGGGGTGGCATGGTAGAAAGAAGACTGAACATAAGTATCTTTGTTAACTCTAGAATACACTTCATATGTGAAAGCACAAAAAGCAAAAGAGGGGTGCTGTCAGTTCTCTGTGTTTCAAAGTGTGGAATCTTCTTTGTGGGCTTGTGCATCCTTGAGAGTCAGGTTAAGAATTATGCTGTGATGTTCAAATTATTAAGCAGCTTTCTGCTTTGAGTGTTTGAATGAGCTCAGGAGAAAGAGAATTTGTTCCCTCCTCTACCTGGTTTTGGGGGATAAGGCTCACACTTCATTTTATAACATTTAAACAGCTGTTACATTTAGTTCTAATTCCAGAGAATGTTTAGGAAGATGCTTGGTTGTGAGCATGCACTTTAGGCAGAGCACACTTCTATGGAGGAAGTATGGTGAGGAATTTCTCACTTTTTTATGAGGAATTGATGCTGGAAATGCTTAGATTCTTCTTTGGTCACTGAAAAAAAAATCATCAGATGAATCCTCACATGTTCCAGAAATTTGTGTTAAAACAAGACTATGATATCTCAGGGCTTGTGTCTCCTGGGTGAAGTGGTTGCTGCTTTTATGAGTTATAGATCTCCATACTTCAAGACAGCAGAAAGAAAAGGTGTGATTTAAAGATGACATAGAAACTTCTATTGCTCTAGATTCAATTTGTTGTATAAAACTATTGTTGTATGTGATGCTGATCAAGTCATAGGTTAAGGTGATAGTCACATTTATCTGGTGTTTGGAGCTTTCTGATGGTTTAATGTGGCTTTAATGGATTTGGATTATGGTCGGGGAGCTACAAAGATGACGTAGACCTGAAAGGTAAGGCAATAACCACCACCTCTGTCTTGTGTCTTAGTCAGGTTTACAGCACAGCAAAACCCTGCCAAGCAGTATAAAACCTTGTTAACATCTGTTGGGTATTAAAACAAATCACTGGTACCGTAATGCCTCGTTCCTCTTAAAGCTGAACATTGTTTCTGCCTTCCACTTCCATTGGAATCACTGGGGATAATCTTGGTGATACAGAAACGTGGTGTAAGTCATGGTATGGCCAAGGGTCACCAGGACAAAATGAAGATCATGCCTTTAGGATTCCTTTGCATTCCTTTTTGGTTTGTGTACTAGACTTTGTTTCTTATGTCTGGTTCTTTGTGTACATTGGGTTCTGAAATTGTCTGTTAGTGTCAGAAAATATAAGGCTGAATATTGGTGAGAAATCAACAAAGGGGTGAAGACAAGTTGTTTTTAATAAAAGTCTGTCTGACATAAAGTCCTTTTCTGAGCTAGAACAGGCAATAATGTTATTTAGAGATTGGATTTTCACTGTTGAAGACCTAAAGTTTGGAAATAATCTAAAAAAAATTAAATTTCACTTTTGCTCTAAAGAAGCTTTGTGACTTTTTCTATTTCTCTGTGATGGGTTGCTGGAAGAATTATGTGGGAAAAACAACAGCTGCTTTCAGCTTTTATTTGGGTCAGATGTTTTTGTAATATAGCATGTTTAATATTGAGACAGAAATGAATCTATAATTATAGAAATGCCTTTCTGTGTAGTGACATAAACTGATACAGCCAGTGAGGGTGATGTGGGAGCTGCACACCAGTTATGTATTGTGCTCCTGGAGCAGTAGAGGTGATGACAAAACTGTTCATAGGTATTTGTTTTCCATTAATATGAGTACTGTAGGACAAGGGAAGGCAAACAATCCAATAAGAAGATATATGCCAGTGTGATACTTGTATGAGAAAAAGCATCTGGTTTGTCAGTTTGCTCATGATTTTATCAGTGAAAGTTACTGATAAAATTGTGATATATTACTTCACCTGTAGTCATACTGAGGTTGGCTAAAATATTGAGACCAAAGAAACCCTTTAATTTCTCACATTCAGCTTTTAAAAATGTTTGTTTGATGTGATGCTGTTCTAGAAGTCTTTTAAGATTTTTTTTGTTTGTTTCACAGTACTTCATTTTATGTCAGATTTCATTGCAAGATACAAAATTCTACTAAAGTATATTAATTTTTAAATTGTATTAAATTGTCAAGTAGACTTAAGCCTTGGAAAACCCAACATGGAACGAGGAATAAAAGAACTAATTAAAGTTTAATCTGAAGAGAAGGTTACTAAAGGTCGATGTAACAGCTTTTAGGTGTGCAAGAAGTATTTGTAGAGACATGGTGGAAGAATAGAAGAAATACTGAACTTGGATCAAAGCAAGAGAGAGTTGGGCAGGCTGAACCTTATTACCATCCAAGCAGCAGATATTTTTTTTTTTTAAGCATAATGGTACAGAAACTCTGGGGTCCTCTGCCTGGAAATCCTACACAGTCTCTGTTACCTGAGACCTTAATCTCCTGTTTAGACAACTCTGTGGATTGAGGGAAGATGATCTGGGCTTGGGAAAGGAGCAGGCCAGGTGACCTCTTGAGCTCTCCCTTCCAGTTACTTTTTCTGTGAACCTAAGAATAGAACAGCACAACTATGAGAAGTTTCAGTACCTCTCACTTTTTTTATTTTATTGTGCTTTTTAATGAAGGGATATAACCCTGTCAGTATGTTTTATTTGTTTTTCTGGCATATGCATTCTGGGGCAGTCAACTGTTGGCAATGACTGCCATATTTAACCAATTTCCAGTGTGAGCTATGAGTGCTGTGAGCTATCAGTTAAAGATTCAATCTGTCATTTAATTAAAGTGTTCTTTAATACTTCCTAGTGTGTGCAAGGACACACGTAGGCAGTTGTTTGGGAGCACCAGTCAATGAGTTGGTGCAATCTGTGTTTTGGTTTTCATCCCTTTTCACATAATTTCTTCCTGTTTTACAGTTTGGCTTTAAAGGTATGAGATGTGGCTCTGGAACGTTTTCATCCTGTGGTTTCATTTTTTTTTTTTCATCTGGTGTGGCCTGGTATTTTATGAACTCTGAGTGTGTTTGTGTAAATGCTTATTCAGCCCTCATGGGTTTATTCATGACTATATTGCTGAAGCATTTGGGAGTTCATTATGATCCATACTTCCACATGAATTGTTTCCTCAGAAAGTGGAGTTTTTAAAGCATTTTCTTCTTGATCTCCAGAGCTGTTTGGCCTACTGTGGTGTTATTGTGCAATTGCTGCTTGGGCAGTGAAAGCTCAGCATTTGCAGACCTTCTCCTTCCGCCCAGGCACTGATTTAGATGCTGAATTTCCAGGACAGGTGGGTGGGAATTGTGCTGCTTGTGTCAGGCTCCACTCTCATTGTTTGCACCCCTTCATGGAATGCACTTCTGGAGAACCCCCCTTCTCCCCTCCCATCCCTGCAAAGATGAGAGATTTAATGAGAAAACCTTAATGTCCTCCCAGCATAGGCTTAGTCACATCGAATGAGTGAACCTAATGAGCCTCTCGAGGAGAGTGGTGTATTTACTGTTCCACCTGAAACCTGTGCCCAGAAATTTGATGATTAGATTTATGTGTTTGTCCTTAAGGGCAATTCTGTCTACAATTTTAGGACTGATGGAATTATTTTTTGTTACCTCACACGTCTGCCCAGACAATTCAAAGTTATGCTAGAGAAACAGTATCTTTTTATTCTCATGGCCAGAGTGTTTAGTGAGATTTAATTAATCTGGATCTAGAGAGTTCCACCTGGAGAAATAGTGTGATGAAATTGGTCAAATGAATTTTTAATTAGAACACACATCCACCAAAGACTGTATTTTTTTCTATTTAAGGTTTTATCTACTGCAAATTTGTACTCAAAGGACCTTAATTTTTTTTTTCTTTTACAGCTGACTTGTTTTAGTAGTGTCTGCATGGATCTGCATTCCCTTGCTATTTTAAGGAAAAAAAAATAAAAATCAAACTTCTGATGTGGAAATACTTAAGTGTTGTTAGACTGTGCAATTTGAACTGTTCATTAATCCAGAGGTTTAAGAAGACTATTTCCCAGACTGTTTTCAATGGCTGATTGACAGATAAATTCTTGAGCTTTACCATAAGACTGGATTTTTTTTTTTATATTTTCAAACCTGGTTCTTTTTGTCTGCCTCTTTCTCAGCGTCAAATTCTTGAAAGTTCTTGAAACTTCCTTTTGGATGATTTAAGAGTTGTCTGCTTTGTGCTGCTGCACCAGCCCATGGAAACATGGCAGTGCTTCATGTGGTTTTGAAATCAAGGGCAAGGCTGCTGGAATGTGCCATGTTAGTCTAGCAAGGGCTGCAGTTTGTTAGATTGTTCTGAAATTAAACCTGATTTATGCCCACAGAGGCTCGAAAATCTTCTCTTTCCCCCCCTTCTTACATTCAAATGTCTATAGAAGAACCTGTGCTCTTCTGGATATTGAAACAAGTGGAACCACTTAGCCAAGAAACTATAAAAAAGAAATTAGTAGACTATCTGGTATCTTCCCCTAGAATCATGTGGGTTTTCCTTGCTGGAAAAGTCTGGTCAAGTTCAGAAGGGAATCTGGGCTCTTAATCTTGTATTCTGTTGAGGGTGAGTGTGTTGTAGTGTTCTCTAGATTCCCTTGACTGCTCCTGTTGCTTGAAAATGGAGTTCTCATTGAGTCCTCTGTACCAGGTTTTACATTTCTTTCAGGCCTGTTCCAGAAAATGGCTCTATGCTGTAGTAGTAAATTTATGATATTTATTAAAATAATAATAAAATAAATGACATAAGTAACATTATATCTATCTATCCATCTATCTATACAGAAATTCTCATGCTACTTTTGAAGTAGTTTGACTCACAAAAAGAGTCATGTTTGGTTATCAGAATGATTTCTGAAAATATCCCCTGTAGAAAGAATTGATATTAACTTTAACCACCATAGGTAGCTCGTATTACTCTGTTGTTCACTTTGCTTTTTCTGTTACTTTTTATGCTGCAGCTGAACCTCTCTAGTATACTAAAACTTAACAAAGAATATCTATGCTGTACCTAAATCTAAATTATAGCTTATATGGTTTTGCTTTTATTCTAGAGAAGTTGGAAAGGAATTTGCAGACTGTTTTGTAAATATGCTTGCATAATGTAATTTAAAATAATGAGTCCAAACAATAACACTCATTGTGTTACTAGCATTACTCATAAATTTACATTCCTTGTTTTTCATTCTCAGTGTGTACGTTGATACAGAAAAATTGCAGGACCAAGTATGCTGATTCTCAGAAAAGTTTATTAAGTTTTCCTTTCTGCAGTTAAAATTTGTCTAATTCCCAATTGATTTAAATTCAAATTTGAAAATGCATTTTAATAAATATATTTTTGTGGGGTTTTTGAGTAAATTAGGAGTATTTTAAATAGTATGCTAGAACTTTTTTGTAGTTTTAAGTATTTGAAGTGTGTAAGTATTTGAAACCAGGAGCCCTTATGAGTTACTTGTTTTTAAAGATGAGGGGAAAGGAGGAAGCTAACAAAATGCTTTAATTTGTCTTGACCTTATCTCTCACTTTGATATATTTAGAATGGTGACACTTATATATGAGGATTACACATTTTTTGCTAGAAAGGAATTAAGAAAATAAACTTCAGGTATTTGAAAATAAGAAATAGGATTGTAGAATCTCTGAGCTTTTGCTCTTTCACTGGGGACTTATGGGAGAGCTGGTTAGAGTCAGCTCAGCACAACCAGGATGGAGAAGTTAAATAAAAGAGCTCGTGAAATTTGCAGTGCACTTGCTGCTTTCTGGAAGCACCTAGAGTAGATGAAAAGCACTTGGATGTTTAGTTCTGTAAAAGCTGGCTAACAAGTTGTGTGTTTCACAATTTATTTTATTTGCAGTACTTAAGTTACTATTTGATTGCTTGTTATTTTAATTACAGCCAGTAAAGCAACAACAAACTGCCAAAAATTATACAGACTTGAATACTGTTTATTGATTGCCAGGCATGAGCATAGGAGCTGATCTGATTTGCAACACTAAAGGTGGAACAAAGAGATGGAAACAGCAGAATAGAATTTTTTCCAGTATTTCAAACAAACATATTTTGTTTGTAATATAGCTCAGTCAGGGATTTTGCTATTAAAAAGAAAGTAAATGAAAAAGGCTCAATTTGATTTAAAAAACTTTGCAATTTTCTCATTAATGTCATTTTAATATTGTTGGAACATGCAGTTTGTGACTAACAAATCCATCAAATGTATTCGCCAAGTGTTAATTTTATACTAGTGTGGGATGTTGCAAATAGGAAACTAAAGGGAAGATAAAAAATAAAGGCAACTTAAAAATAGGCATTAAAATGAAATTGCATGTAGCATTAAAAATCTCTACAATATTTTCAAGAATTCCATAGAGAAGGGTTTTTTTCATTTCAGAAAAGGGTAAGAAGAATGCAGTGTATCTCCAACTGAGGAACATTTGAAAAAGGAGGACAGTTATTCTTGCTTTCCAATGCTTGTTGGAAATTTGGCAAGATTGCACTTGGAATTTTATCAGGTTATTAGTTTATTGGAATTTGCCCCAAGTGTTTTCATCAAAATCTGAAAATAATCACTGCATTCAAATAGAAACTTCAAAAAGTCAGTTAAAGAGGTTCTGGCTATGAACCTGTAGTCCATTAAAATGACATTGCTGTCAAAATAAGAACAGAGGAGTTGAAAATGAAAATAATTGGACTATTGAATTATTCAGGTCTTTAACCCTTCCCATTCCCAGTGAGATGATCACATGCTGAATTGAGAGCAGGGGAAATGAAAGGCATGGTGGTAGGACAAATAAAACACTGTTCTGATGTGTCATATGTGAAAATACAGTTTGATGTTCCCTCCTCCCTTATCCTCTGTTGAAGTCTAATTCCTTTTGGCTATCTAAACTTTGCTTTTAATGACGAAAGCAGTGCTTAAAAGGTGATTGGGATTTTTGTAGTCTTTTGTTTGATTGTTTTCTCTTTGATTAAGTAAAACACAAACATTTCAGCATTGTGTTGCACTGTGCATTCCTGTGAACAGTTGCATCAGCATAGCTGGGAGTATTTATGGAGTGAAGCCCTAAGGCCTGGTCTTGTTGCCCAGAGACAATTTATATCTGTTTGTTTTGTACTCTCTGTCCATCATTGTCACTGCCCAAGTGGCAGAGCTACCATGGCAAATATGAAACTTTTCACTATCAGTAATGTTCCGTGTGACAGAATTTTTATTCCTTCCATTTAAAAACGGGTGCTGGAGGGCTCAGTGAATGCACAGTGCATACTAAAATAAGTTATGAGGTTTCCAGAGTAATGCCCTCAGAATGTGGTAAATGGATATGCTGTTCACTCTGATGAAATTTTTTATTATTTATCTATATATTCTGTTGTCAGCAGGGTTTCTGCTTGATTCAGTGTGCTGGAGGTGTCATTTCTCGTTTGTGTCACTTTCTATGCAGCCTGTTTGTGCCCAGCACTCTGGTTTGTAGATGGGTCAGTGCAAAACTGTGGTAAGAGAAATCGTTGCTTATGAGCTCTTCTACCTTGTGTTGCAGAACCAGGAACGTGCATGGCTTTCAGGAAGTGGGTACTTTCCCTGGATGGATCTGTTCCTTAGGATACAAGTGTATCCTAAGTATAGTTACAGTAAGTAAGTGTACTTACATATAGTAAGTGTATCCTAAGCATCAGTTAAAGTCAGAAAAGCTGTTTTCTGGGGAAACGAGACAGATGTTTCTTCTGTTCTTGCACTGCTAGAAAGGTTTGCGATGGCTGGTTTGTTTTTTTCTGGGGTGGTTGCCAGCTTTGGCAGTCTATTCTTGAGCCAGTCATTCAGCTGGGCAGGACGTGTAACCTGATCCAACAAACAATTGCCTCCAAGAGGGGAAATCCCGCTCCCCCTCCTGAAGCTGTCACTTTTCTTCCTCTACATCAAATCTCCTGCTTGCCAAACTAGTTTAGCTCACTAAGTCAGCAGAAGTCAGTATTTTTGTGGTTATCTTAGTATTATTTCTGTTCTTTGGGATATATTGACTTGCTGGATAGTCAAACACCAAGCTGTACAAATGAAGAATTAAATCTCTTGTCTGGGAGAATTGAAGGGAGACACTTGGCTATTACCTTCTTTTAGCAGCTGTGACTGAGCATACCTTTGGAATGGTGTGATGTACTTTGAGTATTTGACTGTATGAATCGTGCCCTTTGACAAGTGAGGTCTAACAATCCTGTATTGGCTATTTGAATCATTCAATACCTCTGAACTTAACCCTCTTGTATCCTTAGCTTCATTACTATGGAGAGTGCAAAAAATGCTTTCTTCACAGTACATATTCTATGAAAATAAGTGAATGTATGAGTATTCAGGTATTACAACTGAAACTGCCACAGAAAAGATCATTGGGGTTTTGTTTTTTGGGAGCAGGATTTGAATAGTGTACAATAAACAAATTCTTGAGGAATAAGGTGGGATTTATCTCATAAGGTTCCTTCCTATTTAGAAAAATGCAGAGCATGTTACTTTCTAATTTTAGTGTTTCCTAACTTTGACATGCCTGATTTTGCACCCTTAATCATGTTAATTTAATCTGATTTAATTGTGTCAATTAAATTTCCTGTGCACTAAAATGTAATTGATAAGGCACTAAAAACATGCCTTGAAAAGAGAATTTGGGATGCATGTACTAACCATGCTTTTTACTAGTCAGTAAGTTTAGCACTGATTTTAATGTATGTTACAGAAAATACAGCTGGTTCTTTGATGGAATATTAAGTGTTTATTGAGTCTTTAAACACCTTATTCCCCTAATATGTAGCTGCTAAATATGAGAGTTTTCCAAAAACTAACCAATATAAAACTAGAATTAATATAACTAAATATTTTTGCTGTAATCAGTGATAAAGTGATTTTATCTAGAAGTTTCATTATCAGGGAACTATCTCTTGGTTGCTTACCAAAAATCAGTTTAAGAAGTTTTTCCAGGATTTTGTAGCTGATGACAAAACTGTGACACTAAATAGGACAGAGAGCAAAACCACAATCAAATTTTGTGCTTGCTCTCATTCTTTTAACCCCTGTTTCCTGTTCCCTCAGTGTAATTTTGATTCTTGTGCTCTTAAACCTGGCACTTCTTCCTCTTTTCTGTTTGGGGTGAGCAAAGCTCAAGGCTGTAACCACTGCCTGGGATGTTCATCCCTTGACCTGGCTGATGTGCAAGTGTCAGGCCTTGGATTTCCACTAATTTGAAAGTCAGAGACAATCAGAGCTATTGCTGCTAACCAGATGTTTTGCCAGCCTCTGAATGTTCTCTGGACAAGTAGTTTTCAGGAACCAATCCAGCTGCTGCTTTGAAAAGTGACCCTAAACTGCTTTTTTGTGAGCTGAACTACTTAGAATATTTTTGACCAACTGCAAGTCTATCAATAAAAGTTGCAACTTCCTACTTGGAATTAACTGAACACATTTCCTGTTGCAAACAATAAGTTTAAAGAAAAATTAATTTCAGCTCTTGACTTTTTATGGTGTGTAACTGGAGACTACCAAGGGACATTGTAATAAAGAGAGGATTACAGCCATGGAAAGCAAATGCTCATTCTCAGTGCTGTTTTTTCTGAAGTCTTCTGAAGACAAATCTGTGTTTTCAGAGCCCACATATCTGGACAGTGGGAGGATGTTTGATCATGCAGAGAGTTTAAATTTAATTTTTACTTTATTTACTGGAGAAATTGTAATTCATGTTTGAGACTTCACAAAGTAAGAAATTTATGTTGCTGGAAAACATAAGACTAATACAGTAATTCAGGCATAACAGATGGCTGAGTTTAGGAATGGAATGAAGGTTAAAGTGAGATTATAAGCTAGGTATAAAGTACATCCAAAGACCTGCTGCAAGAAAAGATACTAAGAACTGCTTCAAGAGTCACTATTGGGCACATTTAAGTTTGTTTTTCCAGGCTCTTTATAGTCACATGATGATTATTCTATAATTGTATTCTGTGAGTTTAAACTGTATTGCTTTGTGCTGTGATAACCCAGACAATTTGTGAGAGTCTGGAGCACTGGTGGGCTCCCCTGCAAAGAGAAGAAAGGTTCTCTGCCTTCAACTCTTCAATGACATCGAGGAGTTACAATATCATACTGAAAATACAATAACCAGTTGTAGAATAGAACAACAAAAAACATGTTTACATGGGGAATACTTTGAAATAGAAGTCCTTGACTAGCAATCCCAATTATTTTTTTGCACAGCTGCTCACATTCCAGCAAAAGAATGTCTTGTTTTGAATTAGCTTCATGTAGTTCAACAGGGAGTCTTATTTATAGATCAAAAATATTCACATGGATCTAATCAGGAATGATATAAATTAATGTCTCATCATAAACAAGTGCAAGGACTTGTAAAGTTTCCCTAATATTCTCTTTGCCAAGTTAGACAAGTAGTTTACAGCTTGTACACATGGCACAAGCAGATTTGCAGTGCTCTCTCAACAGTGTGCTGTGAACAGTTGTTTCTCGTTTCTAGCAGGTGGCAACATGTATTTGTTTACTGGCTTAGTGGGATACTTTTATGAGAAATATTTCTGTAGCCTGAGAATAAGGCAGTAGGAATGCTGGCTTTTCAGTTATTGTTTGTGTGCTGTGAAGCTGGGAAATGAACACTGCCTCCTTACCTTTAGCTGTATGATCATCTTGAATAACCTGCTTTGGAAGTTGAACTGACATATTTGCTTTTTTTTTTTTTAATATCTTGGGTGCTTTCTACTTGATGTTGAAATGAATTCAAAAGCAGATAACCAGACCTGAGGTGTCTGCCTCAGCTGGTGTCCATTTTTCTTGCAGAATTGTCTCTTGTGCTTTCTGTCCCACCCCTTTCAGCTTTGAATCCTCCCTTGTGCTGTGCCTCAGATGTAACCAGATGGGTGGAAGACAGCCTATTCTAGACTTGCTTTGCCCTAAACACCTTTTGGTAGGTGAGAGGTGTGGGGTTTAATCCTTCAGATAAAGTAAAGCTTTTTGGGATGCTGTATGAAAAATATGGATGGTGCTAAATCTTTTTCTACCTTTTTTGTTGTGGAGCATCTGCTTTAATAGTTGATTTCTGAGAGTGCCTACTTGGGCATTTGAGGGGCTCTAGAGTTTGTTTGATTTGGTACAAAGTTATGAACCACTGGAGCTAAATGAATTTGCTAAATGTTTGTATGGGAACTTGTCTCAAGTGTGAGGGAGACATCTCACAGCAGAAGGCTCAGGGGTGCTTGCTTGAAAATGCCACAGGTGTTTTGGTGGAGTCTGGCTTCACAGGTTTGGGAAAACATGAGTTAATTTCTTTCTTTGAGTGAGAGGCAGTAGTTGTCATTGGGAAGTTTTACAGAAGTCTTCAGAGTGCAGACTCATAATTTGTGTTCAGTGTAGTGGAGAAGTTGGGGCAAAAAGGGGTGGAATATTCAAAAGCTAACCCAACTTTACAGCCACATGGGGGAGGCTATGAGAAGGGAATGTATTTTCAGATCAGAAAAACCCAGTGAAATAATGGAAGTGTCTGTTCTAGATTTTTAGTTACACAGAATTACAAACCTTGAAAAAGCATTGTTTAGACCTTGCTTGAATGTGAGCACCTGAAGAAGCTTGATCCTAAGATTGGCTCCAGTGTCACAAATGGGATGTTGATGATGTCTACTGTGACCAGGATTTAATTTTGTCTTTCCTACTGGACAGATACATACTAATGTTCAGCTAAAGTAAAAAAAAAAAAAAAAAACAAAAAAAAACAAACAACAAAACAAAACAACCCTGCAGCCAAGGTTTGTCCTCAGGAGACTGTGAAAGATTTTGCTGTGCCATGAGCCAATAAATCAATTAGTCTAAGGTCAGCCTTTCAGTTAATGCTGAACATTTCTCACAGACAGAAGCTTTAGAGGAGGATGAGGAAAATTTGCAGCTCCTTTTTTTTTTTGCTTGGGCATAGCAACTATCACAGACATTCCTTTCACCCAACAGCAATATTGGTTTTGATTAGTTAGACCAGTTACTTAACAGCTGAAACCTGGAGGCTTGTAATAGTTAACCTTGAAACAGTTAACAAATTTAGTTTTAGCAGAGGTTGATTGTACTTGCATGAGAAAATCTCTTACTCTGGATAAATTACATGTGAAAGTAGACTTCTCTTGGCTAATACAGAGAACCTTGCTGAGGGAAAATGTCTTAAGATATGGAAGAATTTTTGTTAAGGGTTCTTGCAGATTAGAATCACAAGCCTGTGGGGTTTAAGGGCCTTCTGCAGGATATCTTGTCCAGCCTCCCCATCAAAGCAGAGCTCTTGACAACATGAGGTTGTGCCAACTGTGGCTTTGTCTGCCTCATTTTGGAGATCTGCAGGGTACAGCTTCTATCTTCTCTTTGGACAACTTATTCCACTACTGCACTGCCTGTGCCGTGGTCTGAGACCAGTGTGAACCTCCCAAGCTGCACCTTTGCTTTTGAGCTCTGCACTTCTCTCTGCTGCTGAGATAAGTTTGGTTCTGTGATAGTTTTTTTTCCCCAAGCTGACTCTTTCAGGTCCTTTCCAGCAGGGCTGCAGTCTGTTCCCAATCTGTCAGTACAGATGTGGGGTCTCTCTGGTCTGAGTGTGCAGTTTTCCACTTCTAATTGGTACCCTTCTGCTGGCCCAGCCCCCTAGTTTATCAAGGTTCCTTTGAGCTGAATCTCTAGATTATATCAATCCTCCCCTTTGCAAGCTTGATACTGTACTGGATTTGCTGTGGATGTATTTTGCTTCTTCTTCTGGTTTGCTGAAAAGGATTTCAAACATTAATAACTGCTTGGCTTATATGCCACCAGCCAAGGCACTGATTCAATCTCTTTGGGCAGCCAGTTTACAACCTGTGAGACCCCTTGGTGCAGCTCCTGCTCTCTCACCTCCCAGCTGAGGCTGCTATGAGATGTGGGGCTCTGTCCTTTGTGAGGTCTTTTGCATTTGGGCTGGTCAAGCATGATGTGTCTGTGGTCAATCCATGTCTGTGGTGCATAAATACGTTCTTCTTCATCTGTTTTTGTGCTTCTGTGTGAGATGATTTCATGTCAGAGAATCACTAAGTTGGAAAAGGCCTTTAAGATCACAGAGTCCAATCCACGCCCTAACACCTCAACTAAACCATGGCACCAACTGCTACATCCAATCTTAGAAAATCCAGTCTTAGGAAATGCTAAAATAATCAGTGTGTGTATGTAAGATCTCTGCCATATTAAATTCCCTGTTGCACCAGTTTCCCTTCAGTATAAGGGGAACTTATATTTTTTGCTTGATTTTCTAGGGGAATTTAGAAAAATCAACTAGAACTTTTGTTTTGATAATAAAATATTTATATGAACTAAACTGTAACTGAAGCAGAATTCAAACAGTAATTCAAAACTCTCATGCATAAAACTGCATGTTATTACTGAGTAGCTTCAGTACTGTAGTGGTGCAGTTTGTGATGGTTTGTAAAAGCTTTCCCTGAAAAAACACCCCACAGCAAACCCAAGAATTGAGTCAAACTTTGCATTCTCAGGAACTGGAAGATTTGTGTGTATAAAATATGTATTACTGTGTGGGGAAACATTTTTGTAGAGCTTAAACTACAGTGCTATCTGGCTTGGCTTCCTATTGTTTTATTCCCACTAAAGCAACCTTGAAAATTAGAGGAAGGCAGGAATTACATGAAAAGAGAAAGAACAGAGTTTGCCTCTAGCGAAACATGTTTACAGTAACAGCTGCTCTCAGAGGAACTGCAGAATGTTCACAAAATAGTTTATTTTTGTGTTTATCTGTATAGCTGCTAAAGAATCAAATCAATTGACTTAGATATATAGGAACCTAGTATTAATGTTCTGAAAAACAGCTAAATGATTACAAATTTTCCCTCATGAGGGTTTTTTGAATAGTTTATGAATGCTTTTGAAGCATAAAATGTAGCAATAGCTAACAGAATTCATCAGGATGGCATTTTCCACATAGTTACAGGGAAGATTTATTTTGATGCATCATAGGCAGGCACTTAGTTTTGGGGGCATTTGTGTGATTCATCTTATTTTGGTGACCTTTTTTCTGTCTTACAGGACAAAAGGTGTGGTGTTAGTGAGTCAAAGTCTTGAAAGTTTACTGATTTTGAATATTTTTTTAAAGCCTCTGCTTTTTTTTGCTGCACAACTTATCTGTTGTACCTGTCCTGTATAAATGCCATCAGCAAAAAGCTTCATCACAGGCAAAAATCTAAAGGTTTTACAAGTGATGGATCTAGAAATGGCTAGTGTTGTGTTTCAGAATGAGCAGAGAAAAATAAAATAAACAGAATTGAGTTAGTCCAGTTCTTTGAACTATACTAAATGTTGCAGTTCAGTTAAAAGCATACATACTATTAAAAAAAAACCCCAAACCAAACAAAAAATGTTAGTGTGAAAACCTCCTGGATGCAGCAGTTGATTCATGGGCATCCTTGTGGTTATATTTGTCTCTTGAATTTCCAGTTCCAGCCCTTACACTGCTGGTAAGTTCATAAAGGCTGCTGTATTGCATTAATCTTTGTCTGCTATTTTAAACTCAATAAAGCTGTACCACTTGGTCATGACACAATCTAATATCTCTGAGAAGACAAGAAAAAAGCTCCCAAAAGATGCAACAGTCCAGGGGCAGCTTGAGTTGTGGTTGTCTTTCCTTTTTTTCTGGTTTGTATGATCTGATTTTGCTTGGTTTTGTTGTTTCATTGTTGTTAGAGATTAAATTTGTGAATCTTGAGCCTTTTGTCAGCTATCGAATATGGGAAAAGTCAGTGTTTGAATATACATTAAAAGTTCTTGTTCATGTGACTCATTTACTTTTTTTTTTTTTTACTTCATTTACTTTCAAGAGCTTTCAGACCAATAGATATTTGGAGGATTTGCACTTTGACTTCTTGGTAGCCTTTCATACTGTGTTTCCAGAGTTGTATTTAAAGATGGCTTCATTTATCCATCATTGTGTGAGAGTGCCTTTAGTGGACAGAGTTCATCTCTGTTTAGAAGACTGAGGTGTATTCTTTACAAAGAAGATGCAGTACTAAGCTTGTTTTTTGATGGAATTTTTCTAATGCATGTGAGGTTTTTTTGGGCAAAGTCCCATTCACTCTGTCAGCATTGAACAACTAATTTGGCATTATTTTTTTTTAGTCTCCTGCCATGGACGGAATGTTCCAGGGGTGTGTTTATCCTATCAGCTTACAAAAAAGAAACATTTCTCAACATCAGTCTTTGCTCTTCATACTGAACACGGAATCTCATGCTTTCTACAAACGTTAATACACTTGGCTGTAATACATTCCAATGATACTTACTGGCTGCTGTCTTAAAATCTGTGTATTTTTAGGTGTGTATGCAGAAAAACAACTTAGATGTTCTAAGTACTGTACTTCTTGAATGTGATGTAAAAGCATATAATGGGTTTAGGACCAGATTAACAGTTATTTAACAGCTATTTAAATTAAGTTGTGACAAACTGCATATGAAATATAAGTAAGAACATTCTGAGGAGGAGAAATAAGATGGAGCTCTCATGTATCACCTGCAGAGCCCCATGCTGGGTGTAAAATAGCTTAATGTACTGTGGCTTAAAATATTCGTAAAATATATAATAAAAGTAAGGTATAGAGGTATTTATTGTGTTTTATGCTGTATTTAATGGTGTATTAGGTTTTGGTGCTGCAATGCTTTCAATTTTCTCTTATAAATCCAGAATGTACATTCAGTGCTACATTGCATATTTGTTGCTTCTGCTTATGACCCTTTTACTATCAGAGTCAATGAAATGTATCACTTGCAGAAGACACCCCAGGGACAAGTTCTCTATTAAGATGACTTAACAGGTCTTTCATGTCTCCGGGTGGTACAATAAGAACGAGTCTAAAGTCATCTTGGCTGGAATTTCTGGATGCAAAGGGTGTCTGAAAACATCTTTGGTAATTTTTTTCCTTTGGAATTTAAGGATTTAGTGTGTTCGAACTATGAGAGAGAAAAATACTTGGAATGATTCTAATAAACACTTAAGGAATTGATGCTTAGAACAGAAATATGTGGATTAAATTACTTTTTACTTAAGACTGGTAGTAGCTTATTAGGTGCATATACACAACTACATGTCTCCAGAATTGAATTTTTTTTGCTCACCCATTGAAAATTGTGTTTGTATGAAATAGATGCTATTCATCCATTAATGTTTTTATCAATGATGTGCAGCTATAATCAGTTTTTACCAACTGCACTGTTCTATGAATTTTCTAAATACCGGAATATGTCAGTTTCCCTGAAAAGTGTAATGACTTAATATGTGCAGCATTCCCTCCTGGGAGTAATCCATTTTTACCAAGTGATTTAATTGGAGTTGGTTGAACAAGTCACAGAAGTTAAACATTACTTTTAAAGGCCTTAGCTATTTGAGACTAGCCCTGCAATGTCTTGTTTTTTTGCAGTACACACCAAATATTAATTATATATGGAAAAAGGAGACACAATAAATGTGCTAGAAATGCTTGAATCAGTAACTGTGGTAGCTGGTGGGTTTTTTTGTTTTGTTTTTTAACTAAGAAAAACATCTGTAAATGTAGAGGTGCAGTTTACTTTGACAGAAAGGAAGTACTATGGGCATTTTTGGAGTGCAGTGCAGTTGTGAGCAATATTCAGTGTTACTACACTGTACTTTATAATGGGGAGTAATGAAGAAAATCCCATTTTAGTGTTTCACAGTTACAAGTGATGCTTTCAATTGTTTGTAGCTGAGAACGAGACCGAGGGGAAGGAGGATCTAACAAAAGGTAAAAGTGAAATGTGGCTAACTGTTTTCTCTGAAAGGGAGGAAAAAATAATCGAAAATATTACAAATATATTTCTGAGGTCTTTTCTGGGGGAAAATCCTTGTTCTAGCAGGCACAAGTCTGACATGTTTTTCAATAGAAGACAGCTGAGTTAGTGTGGCTGTCACTAGAAAAGAAGACGGTCTATATTTTGTCTTCAAGAAGAAACACTGTCCTTTGGAACAACTCTAAGAGAATCAATATCAAACTGTAAGGGCCTTTTTTTACTGCTTTACTGACTTTTTTTTCTTTTTTTACACTGAGACAATTTATGCTGTGGGGAAGCAAAGTTCTAATTACTGCAGAATAATCAAACTGAGATTTTTAAACTGGTGACCTCCAAAGTTTTTCATGCCTTGCAGATTCAGTTTCCCTTGTTGACAGTATGAGTATTATCACACTAATATTTGAACATAAATGCTTCTTTAAGGCTTTTTAGTACATCTTATGTAGGCATCTGAAGCTCAGGGTTTCACCGTCTTTAAAAAAGTAACTTGAGCTCTCTCTCCAGGGATAACTATATAAATAAAATGTCTTTGCTCTTATGTAGAAGCATTTAAAGCAAAGAAGTAAAAACTTAATATTTGACTTTGTTCAGTTCAAATAAGCTTAAATCAATGCTAGTAGATACTGATACAATGTTTATTTTTAATTATATATTTGAGGTCTTAGGTCTTTACAAAGGAACTGATTTTATTTTCATTTGTATTAGTCTACTGAAGGACTTTAGTGTCAGACTCAAGGACTGGGATAAAGTTATCATCTTCATCTTGTTCACTTGAAACTGAAGTGCTTTGGGAGGAGACATCAAGGAATCACAGATGAGAGCACTGGCTGTCACATTCTTCACAGCTCTTTGCTGGATGGTGTGAAACCAGGGAGTCCTGTGGTGCCTGTACTCATGGTTTTTTTGAGTCCTTTTCCCCTCTGATTTCTTCTTCAGACAAAAAAACTTTAGGACAGTTGGAAAGTAAATTGACTGTACATTATTCTGAATCAGAAGCATACAGGCAGAATCACTTGAATCTCATTTTGTTAGGTATGGTGCTCTGCTTTAAGCTTGTGTAATAAATGTGAGATCACCTGAAATTCCACTCAACTGAACATTTCTAGAGTGCCATTCTGCCTCATTGCTGGTAGAAAAAAGGAGGGGAGGTCCTCTAAACTGTGGTTTTTCATAAATGAATAAAGCTGTTTTTCCTCTGAGATTTGGAGAGGTTTTATGTAGATTTTAGTCCTGAAGACTAGAAGTAGTACTGCAAACAATTTGAGCTTTATGGTGTTTAGGGGGGTTTTTTTGTTTGTTTGTTTGTTTTGGTTTTTTGTCCCAAAGGTGGGAATACCTAATCTTTTGAATTAGAACTTTGACCTTCAGGAAAAGAAGTCCTTGTGGTGTTTCTGGAAGATTTCATGGTTTGCCCAGTGACCTCTGTATATTTGCCATTTTGAGGCTGCAGATGTTCAGCTGCATTAAATTTTTGGCAGCGGGTTGGCAGAAGACATTACACAAATTTTCCAAGAAATCATACTACTGGAGTATTGATGTTAAAGCTGTTGTTTGCTATAAACATAGGACCAGGCCTAATAGGGCCTGGGGGTCTGGAAACTGCAGATCTTACCTTTTTCTTAACCTCTTGCCAGAAATGAGATGCAGGTGCACAGGCATGGGTATTGAGATGGCAGATGCTGAGAGGAAATGGCCTGAAGTTGTGTCAGGAAAGGTTTAGGTTGGATATTAGAAAAGTTCTTCACCCAGAGGGTGGGAGGCCCTGGCACAGAGAAGCTGTGGGTGCCCCATCCCTGGAAGTGTTCAAGGCCAGCTTGGGTGGGGCTCTGAACAACCTGGTGTAGTGAAAGGTGTCCCTGCCCACGGCAGGAAGGTTGGAATGAGAGGATTTTTAAATCTAAATATTCTGTGATTCTGTGACAGTAGACTTCTGAATTTCATTGGCACATTCCCAGGGGAGTAGCCTAAGGAAGTTCAGTTAGATTATATTTGGAGCTGTACAAATGTACTTGAGATCTGAAGATCAAATAAATGTCAAAAATGAAGAATTCCAGAAGTGTTCCATGCCTCTTGGGAAGACAGATCGGACCTGAGAGTAAGAGTTCACTTTGGGTATACAAAACTCCTTAGGTTATTTTATGACATAAAAGCAAATTGCTTGGATGGCTTTCCTGAGTTTTCTCTGTAGCTGCCAGAACGCTGAGGGTGTAGTTCTAGACATTACCTAAGCCAGCTGTGATTGTTTAAAATTACATTATTCTGGGCTGTGCACTGGAGTCCTGCAGCCTCTGGTTGGCCAGCAGACCTTTGGGCCTACCTGTAGCAACAGATGGGCAATGGTTTAATAGCTAAAAACTTGGTTTTCTTTTGTGAGAATGATAGCAATGTGTCACAGAGCAAGGTTTTGAGCCATTTTGCCATATCTGCTTATTAATTCTTACATTTCATCCCTGGCTATCTCAGGTGCAACCTCAGAGCAATAAAGCTGCTCTGCTTCTGATTCTGTTTGCTATAATTTTTTATTGTAAGGACTGCAGTAAGATCGCTCCAGATAGAAATTGATTGCCGAGCTTATTTTAGGTCTTAAAACCATGAGAGATGCTCTCATACATTTGTCATTATATATTGGAGAATTAAAACATCAAATGTGTGCAGGATGGGAGGCTACTGGTTTGTAGCTATAGCAAATCCTTTCTATTTTCTGATGTGTGTGCTTATTTAGAATCTATGCAGTGTAATTTTTTATTGCTGTTTGTAGAACACAGACATTTGTATAACTTTGTTCTACTACTTCAGTAAAAGGGTTGGAACAGATGAATTAAATGGATGCCAACATTTTCTTACTGTCATTTTATAGCTGGTTATTCCAAGTTATATTGGAATTATGAATGGTTCATTCTAATTTAACTTTTAGAGTAAGCAGCCAGTATGACAAATTTAAATCCAGTAAACAGATCCTTATTTTTATTTTCAGAGGAGAAAAGCCTTCTGTGCCTTATATTTCAATATTCACTAATACCCAGGATATAATCTTTAAATCATTTTTCCATATTTCATAGTTTCTTCCTGAAGTTTCCTTAAGCTAGTTGTGTTTATCCTGATTATTTGTTCTTGCTATTTTCATCTTCAGAATGTTGAAGGTTTACTTTAGTTATAAGCTTTTTTTGGTAAATATCAGTTTTGCTCAGTCTTTTCAGATATGTTCCATTTTAAAGGTTTTGAGCAGTGATTTCCAGAACTAGTAATAAGAACAGCTGTAGTCTTTAAAGCTTTAAACAAAAAGGATGTTTATAAGGGTCAGAGTTTGATGAAAAGCCAAGAATAATGCATTAAAGTAATACTTGATGTAATACAGATGGTCTAATTTTCTCGTCCTCGTAGAGCCTAGATTTCTTGTCTTTGTAGTTAATCTTTAGTGTCCACTTTCAGCTGTAAAAACTTCTGAGAAATTAATCTTCTTTATTTCATGATCCCATTTTTAACCTCAGTAATCATAAAGTGGCATTAGAGTGAGAACTCTCTAGATGAATTACTGTACATTTCTTTTGATAACCTAGGATTTTTACAGCTATATTTCATATGGAGGCTTTATTCTTTTGTCTATTTAAAAAACTTGAAAGCATTTAATGATCTTGCTGTAGGAAAGTCTTTTTCCAAAATTCATTATAAGTTTGCCTTTGGTTTAAATTTCAATTTTGCAATGGAACTGGAGAACTTTCCCATTAATTCTGTATTCATTACTTACATCTTTCTATTAAGGGATGTGCTTCCTTAGCTGCTCACTTATTTCCATAATGATTGTCCAGTGTATTTTCAGGTTAATGTCTGGTTTATAACTACACTTTCCAGTACTAAAGAGATTAACAGTTGTTCCTCAAATAATTTCTGGAAGCTATATTTCTTTTCCTGAAACAAACTTGGTTAAAAAAAAATTAATCTTTTGAGGGAATTGCTCATTGAAGGAAAACAATAGTGTAAGTACTGCAAATTGAATATGGACTTGAAAAGCAGGTATTTGTTATTTGCTTTTGTTTTTAGATATTTTTTTCCTGTCTGTCATGAATAGCAGGTATAACTCTAGAAACATGAATATGTTTGAATGAACCTGTGAGTCAACTGGTGTAACATCAAAATTAGAATGACTCTGGATCTAAATAGCCAGCAAGTTTTTCAAAAGTGCCTATTGCATTAGCACAGTAGGAAGTTTTTTATGAAGCTATTTGAAGATTTAGACTGTTATGTACACACGTATATAAAATAAATACAAAACTAGTTTATTTTAGACTAATGCAATAACAGCCTGCTTGTAGACCATGACAATCATAAGGGAAGTCAAGCTAGTCAAGAATCTTATTTCCATTAGTTCTTGATTTTTAATTGAGTATGCCATCATTCAGGTCCTATTTTGTCAGTTTAACTGCCTTTTTACATGATGTTTGATTGATATGTGACAATTATCCTTGTTACTGCCAGCTATCAGTCACAAGCAGAATTTGTGCACAAGCAAGATGTGATCTGAGCAAAGACAGTGTGCAAAATTGGAATATAAATGTTTTATTGCCAAGTAGGATTTATAGAGGATATATAGATTTTATAAGTATAAAAAGTAATACCTGTAAAAATTGTAGACTCATTAAGGTTGTAAAAGACCTCTAAGATCATCGAGTCCAACCATTAACCCAGCACAGCTGTGTTCACCATTAATGTCCCCAGGTGCTACATCCACATGTCTCTTGAATAATTCCAGGGATGGTGATTCCATCTCTTCCCCGGGCAGCCTGTGCCAGCACTTGACCACTCTTAAGTGAAGAAACTTTTCCTTTGTTTTGTAACGGCAGAGACTCAATATACACCTTTAGTTTAAAAAGGTTCACCTCATCACAAAACCCCTTTATTTTGCATGGGGTACTTGTTGCATTTGATGAAAGTCAAGTTTGAAAGGGATAATATTTTTAAAATATACTTTTAATAATGTAAAATCTGAAGTTCATAACTTTTTTCTTTTCCTGTGCAGTGATTAATCAGTCTTGCTATTGATTTTCATTGATCAGGAACTGTAGTGATAGAACAAGGAGTAATGGGTTCAAACTGAAAGCAAGGAAATTTAGGTTAGATATTAGGAAGAAATCCTGTACGATGAGGGTGGTGAGGCACTGGCACAGGTTGCCTAGAGAAGCTGTGGATGCCCCATCCTTGGACATGTTCAAGACCAGGTTGGACAGGGTCCTGAGCAACCTGATCTGGTGGAATGTCTCTATGCCTGTGGTAGAGGGTTAGAATGAGATGATCTTTAAGGTCCTTTTCAACCCTCTTCAAATCCATTCCATGATTCACTTAGAAATTATAGCAAGATGTTGCATTTAGAAATATATATTGGTGTGAAATTCTTTGCTTTTTTTTATTATCCAGGAAGTTGAGTACTGAAGATTTGCAGGGTTTTTTTAATGAAATGTTTAAATTTCAGTAGCTCCTATTGCTCGAGATGCCAGAAAGATACATTGAGTTCCATATTACGTATTTAATTTTGATGGAATGACAATTGAGAAGGAAATTTCTTTGTAATTGAGAGTACCAACAATAGTTCTTATAATTGGTTTTAGGCATGGCTTTTAGTGTATAATAGGGGTCAGATATTGATCTCAGTAAAATAAAACTTTCTATGGGGATCATTAAATCATTTATTCTATGCTGGCATTGGCCTAAGTTACTACTTAACTTCTAATTGTTATAGCCAAAATTTCCTTTGAAATCATTTACTGCTCGATGGGATTTTTAGCTCTGCTAATTAATATGAATATTGGTTACTTCCTAGTAATTAAATATCTAGGATGACTTTTGGGATCTCATGCCTTTGTCCATTAATCTGTCATTTACTGTAATAATATCCAAGATGTCAGTATCAATTCAACCTTTATAGACTCACTGTTATTAATTTATGGCATTGTTCTTTCAGTCCTTGGGATCTGCAGTAAAAAATACCTCACCCCCTGTGATCAAAATTTGCTCACTTGATCCATAGGCAGTCATTTGTTCTCAGGCTTATAGGCTGTTTTAATGATTCTTAATTTTCTGTTGGGTTTTTTTTTTCAGTGTTGTCAAATTTGCTACTTTTAATAAACAATAGAGAATTAAGAATTAGAATGGGTCAAGTGATTCACTTTGGGAACAGTGACAGATGCTTTGCTCTTTCTGAGCCCCCTGTGTTTGTGCTCTGCACTTCTCCAGCTGTGCCCTCTGGGGCAAGCAGAGCCAGTAAGAAATGGCCATCTAACATCAAACAAAAAGCAAAGAAACAGCAATTTTATCCACTGCCAAGTCTGACCAATGTAACTTCCCCAACTGCATCCACACCTTATGCTAAACATTAGGTAACTGCTTCTACATGGATGGAAACCAAAATGAAATGTGTCAAGAAGGATTTCTTTCAAAATGGGTGCATTCTTAAAAGGTGATTGTTGTACTTACTGGCCATTTAAATTAAACATTTTTGTAAGCGTAACTTATAAATGAAGTGAAATACCTGTCAAGGCTTAATTTAAAAGGTCTGAAGTTGCTATGTTTGCCTTATACACAAGTCAAAGATATTGCTACTATTTAAAAGCAAATCAGTGTTCCATGGTATTTCAGAGCAATGTTTGGGTAGTTGTAAAGTAAAGAAATTATAAATGCTAGATTTCTAAGCTTAATATTTCCATTTCCTTCAAATGCATCTTCTGGCTCCTATTAAATCTGTCACTGCATAGAAATACTTGAAAATCACATACTCACGCAAAATTTAATTTCTTCCTATTAAAAAAAGTAATTTTATCTTACATTTAAATATGTATTGTCAAGGCTGATTACTGCCTAATTGTTTTGTTTTTTCAGGGAATGTGCATCTAATGGAAAGAGAAAGTTTATTTAGTGGTATATCGTTTTTGCTTTCTAACATATGGTAATATTCTCAGAGTTTATAAATACC
Organism: Trochalopteron elliotii; assembly: GCA_024734555.1. NCBI lineage: Eukaryota > Metazoa > Chordata > Aves > Passeriformes > Leiothrichidae > Trochalopteron > Trochalopteron elliotii. The sequence goes on from JANPWX010019079.1 coordinate 30,817, forward strand.
CAACTGTATAATTGCCAACCCTTATGTGCTCTTGCATATAGATTCCAAAGCATCAGATAACAAACTGATGCTTCAGGAGGGAAGAAGCTTTAGTTTCAAGTTCTTTGAGGAATTGCTCCCAGTAGTAACTGCTGGCAAGGGTCTCATCACCAATGTGAATGTAGGCTGGCTTAGAGGAAGTGATTTGGGGGAATGGATTTCCACACAGAGGACATGCCAATGGAAAGAAAATATCAAGGACAGAGGTTGTTGTTGGTGGTGGTGGCTATTTCTTGCTATTTGCTTTTCCTCAGTTAAAGGATAACTTCAATATAATTTAGGATGATCTTGAACTTAATGAGCACTGTTGAATTTTATCTCTTTCAGGCATTTCACTTTCCTTCAGTTGACTCCAGTTCAAGAATCTGTTTGTGTGTAGCCAACTTAAGAAGTGGCATGGCACCATGGCACTCCTTCCCCCCCTTGCTGGGACCATTCCCAAGGCAGGATGAGTGTGACAGGGACATTTCTGGGGGTGCTAAAGCTGCCCCGAGCATCTTGGGGTAATTTGTGGTGGATTTGAAAGTTAGACAAGATTCAATGTTCTGTTTTCAGCTGCAAGAGGGAAGAGGAGATGGGAGATTCAGCAGTGACACACAGGCAGAGGCAGGTCCTGTCTGAAGGAGAAGGACAAACTCAGCTTTGTGATACAAATGATGACTGAACTCCTGACAAGCTCCAGTTTGTGGTGGAGGAGGGCTGACTCTGGATATTCCTTTGCAGAGCAAAAGTAACAGCCTCCTGTCACCCCTCCTGTGACTTGCTTTCCAGAGCCAGACTGTGCCTTCTGGAAGAAGAGGCTGAACATTTGCTATCTGAGCATCATAAAATATAAAATATATCCTCATGTGAGGTGAAATGGGTAGGGTTGAGCATTTCTGCCCTTGCATACTGCCAGTATTTACTAAAAGCAAGATCTGGGTCTTATTAAAACAACTGGGAGAGGAGGTTTTTTCCCAACCTGGAGTTTTATTAATCAGCCAGAAGGGAAATTCTTGCACAAACAGAGGACAATTTTTCTAAAATCTTTAGTCATGCATTTTCTAATTTTTTTTCCCAATGGGCATTTTATAGCAAAATAATAGTTCAAAATTCAGGTCCTTAATTAACAAGTAAAGAACTGACCCAATGCCAGCAACAACTGAATCACTAATATTTAAGGCCATCTGTTGTAGAATTGTCAGATATTCAGAATTTGACATTTTACTCCCTTTATGCAGATAATTTTCATCTAGATCTTGACACAGAGAAGCTAACAATCTCAGTCCAGATATGCAACACTCAGATAAAACAAAGGCACATGTTGTACTTTGGTCTATTTTAAGACTTGATTTTTCAGGGAGCAATTTTTTATTTGCTTCTGATATAATGGCAAATACACTCATCTTAGAGTCTATAACTTTTGATGTTATTTATTGAAGCAAAATACTTTTATGTTTTCAAATCTAATTATGTGTAGTTATTATGTTATTCAAACATTCAAGAAAAGGTTGCAGGGTCTTTATATTCTGGCGGCAGTCTTTGAACTACTTCTGAAGAAATAATACCAAAGCAACCAAAGCAAGATGAGTATTATTTGGGCCCTGGCTCTCATTTTTTTCTCTATATGCAGATCCCATAATTATTATCTTTTACCTGATTTAAAATTAATTTATGTACAATAAATTGAAACACAAAAGTTATGGTGTTTATAATGAGAGCACTTAAGTTGTAGTTTGCATTCTTAGTTCTCTACATATGAAAATACTGTAGTCATGTTGTAGACCACTGTTTGCTTTTTCTTTAAGTCTACTTGTTTTAAGAATTTTTTTGAAAACAAAGACTTTTTTTCTTACCTATTGCTTACTTTTAGAGTCCGAGCATCTCTAACAGGATTTTTTTGGCATTGTTGCAATTCTAACCATACTCCAGGTATGGTTTAGTAAGGTTGCTACAACCTCTCTTCAGACCATGGAGAAAAATATTTTGTTTCTTAGTAAAACAAGCACCTCCTAGTATTTGTTTTATAAAGAACACCAGGAGTGTCTCTTCTGAAGTTTATTTTGAATTTACTGTTTAGAAAAGTGGATTTTTTGTTTTTGTCACCTTTGTTTTCTGGAGACAGGACAATATCAGCTGGCTACTCAGGGTCTAATACTAAGCTGTGAAACAGTTCCAAGTATTTTGGTGGAGATGTTAATGCTATGGAAGGAAAGAATAAGAGGCAGTTGGTCCTGATTCCCTTCCACACAGGCTCCCAAATTCAAAAGGAGAGCCCAAGTTTCTCTCAGTTCTTATGTAACTGAGGGGATAATCCAGGCAGGCTGCTGGGCTTTAAGAGCTTTCCTTTCCTCACAGTGTACTAGACAACTGTGAAGGATCAAGGAGGAATAAGCAATACCATGCAGAGTTCAGGAGTCATCTTGAGGAGGAGATGAGGAAGCTGTAGTGCAAAGAAGACAGGACAGTAGGCATTGTGATGCTCTAAAAGTAAGGAAAACATGAAATACTAAGGTTTCCCAGCTATGAAAGCAGATTCCAAAAGCAGCAATTTTGTACAGTGATTCCTGCAGATCTTGTGATGAACACCTTTTGAGTGGTACTTTTGAAGTAGTTGGCCAGTGGAAGAGTTATGAACAATTTGGGCTACCGATAATTAAAAGTAGCACAGTGAGGTTTGCCTGGAAGACTTCTGTTTTTCCTCCTGGATTGAAGACTGAAAAACCCTGTTTTTCTCAAGATACTCTGATTCTAGCCAAATATAATTCATTTGACATTACTGGAAGAGCTCACAGTATACCAGAAATCAATGGTATCTACTTTATGTAAATTTTTATCTAGACCTTTTTAAAAGTCATCACTGTGGCAGAGTGTGCCTTGGAGAGCAGCACAGGCCACTGCTGAGGGACTCACTGATGGGTGGTGAGTGGATGTCTCTTCCTGTTCTTGGTGACAGTGTGACATTCTCATAGGCAAGAAATGTCATTCTTGTCTCTGACAAGAGATCAATACAGTCAAATGGTTCAAGGGTTTCTTAAAGAAGCATATTCAGTATCTACTGACACAGTCTGACACCACCACATCTCCTCTAGCAGGAGTCCCACAAGAGTAATTCTTCATTTATAGTCATCTGCCTGATAAGGGGTTAAGAGGTTTGAGGATGTGAAGTGGTGGCTTGGGTGCTGCACAGATGTGCAATGCTACTTCTCTCGTCTCACACCTCCAGCTTTCTTCCAAAATTAAGGAACACAATTCTTGAGGCATGCAAACTACTTTGTCGATGTCTAACTTCCAATCTTTTTACAAAAATTTTTTAAGTCTCTACTTAGATCTTGAAGAAATATTTATGTTCACAGCTTTGGCCTTATTTTCAAGATGTTATGAACTTACAACAGTTTAAAAGTTCTTGATTAAAACTGCCCTCTTCAGTAACAGAAGCATTCTAAATAATCAAGGAGAATTAACCTTCAAGTTAATATGGGTTGGAAATTTTATTTCCTAGTGTAGTGTAGGACTGAAATTAATTTCCATTAAAGACTCTTATGGTCTTATCACCTTCCAGATCAGCTGCCAAGTGCATTTGCTTGATCTTCCTTCTGTAACAGATACAAACCAGCATATATGTTCAAATAAGGAAACTAAAAATATCTAGCTGCACAGAGAGTTCTCTTCCCAGCCATGAGAGAGAGTATAAACTGTGGTAATTCATAGTTACATCAGTTATATCTCAGAAAGATATTGAGATGTTGTGATGAATGTAGTTGTACTAAAACCCTTCTGGAATAAAACAAAAGTTTCATGCATTTGAACTGACTTACACTGCCAGGTTATTGGTGTCTCTTGCATTCTGACATGAGCGTGGGGAAGCTTCCCAAGTTTTCTCACACCTAATTATTTTAGTGCCTGTTTGTCTTGCTCTGCAAACTTCAGAATTGCTTCACCTGAAAGACCAAGTAGTTTTGCATTGAAGTGGGACTCAAAAACTGAGCAAGCTGCTGCTCTGTAATGTTTGAGAGCTCTTAAAGGTAACTTTTGAATGCAGAGATGAAGAACACAGGTCTCAGGTTTTTAAGGTCCTTTCTCTAGAAAGTGACATCTCAGCACTGTGTGAACAGAAGAGAGGAAAATCTACTTCAAAAACTGTGTATCTGAAAGCAAATTTTGCAGACCTTCAGCTAAGCAGCCTGCAGGGACTATAATTCTCTCCTCTGCTTTCCTACTGAATGAAATAATGACGGGATGAGCTTAAATGATGAATATTGACAAAACAAAATCAGTTTGGAAAATGAGTAGTGTTGGTTACAATATATTATATCATACCAAACCCAGTTGTCAGCCAGTTTCAGATGTGTGAGACTATAATTGTACTTTTAATTCTTTGTTTCCCCACATTCAATTGTGATAAAGGATTCAATATCCCAGCCACTAACATTTATCTTCTACCTAAGCAATCCCTGTAATTGCGACGAAGATTGTGTACAGAATTGAGCAAGGTGTGAAAGTGCACTGTATTACTGTGACTGAGATGGGAGTGTAGTTGGCTGGAAATTTCTTAATGAAATGTCATGTCAGGAGATGGAGATTGGCACCAAAGCGTGGGGGAAAGAATTTCTAATTAAACAATTTCTGTGGTCGCATATGAAAGTTGACTGTGGAAAGATGGTCAGTGATCCTTTGAGGCTGGGTAGCTGTTTCCAGGAGTCCAAGGGTGAGGGAGCCACAGTGGGAAATAAACTGGGATTAAAATTGTAGGTATTTTTGTAGAATTCAGTAGTATCTTCTGCTTTAACAAACAGATATTCTAATAGTTGGGGTTTTTAGAGCAACAATTTATAGCACTTGCAAACTGTTTTGGATCTATAAAATAAAACATCTTGATGTGGTTGTGCATCCAGGGATGCTCCATCACTGGAAGTGTTGGATGAGGCTTTGAGTCACCCTGTGTAGTCCAAGGTGTCCCTGACCATCATGGAGGGGATAAATAGTTTTTAAAGGTCCCTTCCAAACCAGAATATTCTGTGGCTGATGGGACTGTGGGTAAAGGTGCAAAACTTGACAAAGATGGCTTAAATTAAAACATAAAGGGTGTAAATGACACTTGTCACTTGTTTGGTCTCTTGTCTTATATTGCCTTTTTTGCTTAGCAAGAAGGAAAGACATTTTTCATGATATCTAGTGGTACACTGGAAAAATCCTTTTTAATGTAGTTATACCTGCTCATAAAGAAACTTAGATCTTTTGACTCCACAAACTTCCAGAGGATTTATGTACCAGAAATCAGTAGAATTACATTGCAGAAATGTTAAAGAAATGTAGAAGTGCTGTTGCTAAATGTTGTCAATCATCATGTATAAATTGCATAATTTATAATATTTTAAATATTGATTTATGGAAAATGCAGAGTAAATCGATTTGATCTTTACCATTTTAGTATGTTTAGGTGATAGAAATTGTCTTCTCATTAAAGTGGGAGAAATAAATGGTCCAGCATTTGTAATGTATTAATAAAACCCCAACAAAACAACCCCAAATACATGTAATTTATATATGGCAATGTACAATTTTTTTAAAAAATATATTTTTAATTTAGGTACTACTGAAAAATATAGTTTTACTTGGACACATGAGCAAGCAATAGATCAATACCCAGACCACGTATCTTTTATTCTGACTGGAATGAATTGCTATAGTCTGAAGAGTAGGAGCTATAATAACAAAGCTTTATCCTTGGTATTTTCTTTTTTCAACCAGAACATAACTGGAAACAGTCTCTGGAAATCAAGTCATGCAAAATTATTATTTTTTTCCTTCTTGATTTTTTTTCTTTTTCTAGTAACTGAGCAAAAATGATATATGTAGTAGCTAATGGATGAAAGAGCTAAACTTCCCTTCTTAAAATCTGTAATGAGTACTCTAACACAAAATATTACAAAATTAATTTATACCTACTTGGCTTAGAGATGCCTTACATGAAGGATGTCAGGTGTATCCAATCTAGTGCTGCAGTACTGTATATCTTGGCATCTTGAAAAGATGCAATCTTAGCTATCCATGGGGGGAAAAAAATATATATTCTAAGGTTTGTGGTGTTGTAATACTGATCCTGCTGTGTTGGTAGGTTGTTGCCACAGGGCAGTAATATGGGCAAACAAAAAATGTGACCAAGAATCGTATTTACCTTATCTGTAGAAAGTTATTTCACTAAAATATTTTCTAGGTATAAAAGTAATATTGAAGAAATAATGCACAATCATAATATTTAAATATTACTCAGTTTACTTTTTGAGCGGAAAGTAAAGTATTCAATCTCCAAAATGTTTTCCCAGTACTTCATGTTCTTTCTTACAGCAGCAAGGATGCACATATCCATAGAATCATAAAATGCTGTGAGTTGGGATGGACCTTAAAGAAAACCCAGTTCTACCCCTGGCCATGGGGAGGGACACCTTCCACTATCCCAGGTTGCTCCAAGCCCTGTCCAGCCTGGCCTTGGACACTTCCAGGGATCCAGGGGCATCCACAGCTTCTCTGGGCAACTTATTCCAATGTCTCACCACCATCACAGTAAAGAATTTCTTCCCTATATCCAATCTAACCCTGCCCTCTGTCAGTTTGAAGCCATTCCCCCTTGTCCTGTCACTCCATGTCCTTGTCAAAAGTCCCTCTCCAGATTTCTTGAAGCCCCTTTAGTCACCAGAAGGTGCTCCAAGGTCTCCCTGGAGCCTTCTCCTCTCCAGGCAGGAGTCCCCCAGCCCTCCCAGCCTGTCTCCATTGCAGAGGGCTCCAAACCTTCCATCAGCTTAGAGGCTTCCTTTGGACTCATAGTATCCAACATGAGGCTTTTTGGTGTAGGGAAAAAAACACCAGCCCCACAGTTCTTTGTCTAAACTTAATTAGCTGTAACTAAATTTCTAACCTAAATGTCTTTAGATGTGATTTCTTATTTACTTTCAGGATAGAGCTTTCTTTTTTACCCACTCTTTCTTTTCCACTGCACAAGCAAATGTTTTTTTAACCAGGAGTTTTAAGCTGTAAAGCACAGGTCTCTGGACATCCATGGGCTACTTCTAATAGTAGATCTGTGACAGATGAACCACTTTTACATGTGGAGTAGGCACACAGTCAATGTGCCTGGCATTTTGATGTGAGTTTGTGTCTTTCTTGGAGATAAAAAAAAAAGGATCAATAAATCAATAAAAGATTAAAAGTAATCTTTTCTCCTCAGTGGTTTGAATCCTTTCTAGCAAGAGAGATTCATGAAATGCACCAGTAATTGTTTCCTTTCTTAGAGAATTCATTAACCAAGGCATTAGCTTTTTTATTGTCATGAACGCTGACTAATACTTTGCATCCTGTTATGCTTTCTCAGGTGCATCAAAATATTAAATACATATTATTCATTTGAGTTTCTGATTCAAATAACGATGATCTTCTGTTTTGAATTTGAGACAGTCCAGTTTCACTGCTGTTGTCTCTCAAAGTCCCTGAGATTGTTTCATTCATTTACACAGTTGCTGTCTCTTCTATCCAAATCTCCAAATAGGATGAAGGCTTCCAGCTCTTCTGTCTGTTCAGAAAAAAAACCTGAATGGAGATTGATCTTCTTTCAGTGTAATTTTCTTTCTTTTCAGGCTTTGAAAAATGCAGAAGTGATTAACACTGATCTAGCAACTGACTTACTTGACATTTCTGGATGGTTTTTGTTTGGAAGTTCCAAAGTACTTTGTAAAGCTGCGGCTGTGACAGGGTCTTTGGGCACTGGGCTGTGGATCTGTGTTGCTTTACAAACCAAAGCAGCTGTGGCTGAAGTGAAGGATGAATCCATCAGGTTCAATTCCTCAGGTCAGGAGAGTAAGAGGCAAAGCCAGGAATTCAACATGTGAGTGAATAAGGTTCATGATGTTAGACCACACCAGTCTCTTCATTTTCCTTCCTTTAAATCTGTTTGTTACTGAGACTGAGGATTGTTACAATGCTGGTCTTCCTGAAGAAGCTTGTGCTGAATACCTGAAATGGAAGTTTTCAGAGATACTGTTTGATGAGAATCATAGCTGCAATATTGCTCAATTGAGTGTTTTCTGACACTAAAGAAATCAGTTCAATTTTACTTAAAAATGTACGTGTCTTAGGTCGCTAGCCTTTAATAATTTTCTAATAGCTTGAGTTCTTCAATGAAGTTTTATTCATGACCTAGAAATCTGAGATAGCAGAGATGCTTCCCATCTGTCTGTAGTCATACACATCTGTAGTAATTCATTTTCAGCAGTGAGTAATTTTTGGCTTGTGGACAGTTGTATAATTGAGAGAGAATGCTGCTAAGGGGAAAAAAAAAGCTCTGGGAAAAAAACCCTTATGGTGAAGACAAATACCTTGTAAAAAGCTTGTAATGATAGAGTTACTACCACAACCTCTTCTACTGTTTTCACCATATTCCCTGTCAAAAAGGCCATTTTACAGTCCTGTGCCATAAAAATAAGTGCTTATGATTATCAAATTATTACACTAAATTTTGGAAGGCATTTTATTTGGTGCTAAAGTAATTAAAAAGAAGTAATAGTCCAAAAGGGAATTCACAGTATTAAAAAATAGTGAACAATATGTCAAAAGCCCATAAGCCTTGGTTTTAGTGTGTGCTGACAATATTTTGAACATTTTTATCAACAGGAAAAAACACCTTCACTCATAAATGGAGAAAAAAGTGCTGATGATACTGAAGTTCTCTTCCAACCTGGATGATTCTGTGAAATTGTATTCAAATTTTGGGTCATAAATACAGAAGGGGAGACTGTTGGCTGTTTTCCTGGGGTAGAGAACCCCATCCTAAAAAGAACTGGCTTTTCACTGGAGATGAAAAAATGCTGAAGCGAGTGCAAAGTCTTTTAATCTCAGATGTGGTCCCTGAATGTATTCAAGGACTGTGACAGAGAGTGGTAAAGGTTCTTCTACTTTGGATATTGATGTAACTGCTCCTGCAGTTCCAAGGCTTTTATCTTGTTCTAGCACTCACTAACCAGCATTTTAGAGACTTGCTCTTGAATTTAAGGATGCACAGGTTTGGCACAATTTAGGATCAGAAATATGACTTCCTAGGAGAGTATCAAGGAGCTTGGTCTCTTCTGCAAGTAGGCCAAGGGATGGCTTGATGATAACTAAGAGGTACTTGTGCAAAGAACGTGAGGGAGTTCTTCTGTCTGCCAGGCAAAGTTGCAAGAAAAATCCAACCACTGGAAGTTTAAGCCAAACTGACAAGGAAAATGAGTCAGAAATAAAGGACACTTACTGTTGGAAGAGTTTTCCATTTGCTAGGGTGGTGGAGTCCGTGGCACTGGCAGTTTTTTTAATTATGATGATTTTCTAGATGTCTCTTAGGCTTTACATTGGAGAGATGGTCAGTCTGATGATTCCAGTAGTACCTTTTGAGTGTGTATTAGTACTAACTAGTTAGTGGTACTAACGAGTAATAACTTACTTCAGTTTTATTTTGCACTTAGGATGTTTTTTGTGCGTCCCTGTGAGCTGTGAACCTCACTTTCTGCATGGCTGGATCAGTCCATTTTGTAGTTTATCTCTGCATTTCCTAGGAATGTAAGGGGTGCCTGTGTGTGGGAAGGGGCTGCAGTTCCATCTCTCCCGTTCTGGCTCCAGAAGTGGCCACTGGTTTGTGCTTGAAGGAAATAATCCTGTTTGTTCTGCTCTTGCTCTTTTAATGCAGCACCCCATTTCTTGGCAAATGCTGGATGCTGAACCAAACAGACATTTGGTCAGTGGAACACAGTGCAGTCATTGCTGACTGTGAGAACAAAGCATGTGCTGACATTTTCCCTGCCTTTGGCATTTACCAGCTTATGGATTTTTGACCTGGGTTGGTGTTGTGGCTGTTATTATCAGTGGCCATTGATGTGTTTTCCATAAACTTGTCTTATCCCTTTTAAGAACCACTTAAGGTTGGCATCCACGATACCTGTGACACCAGATGTTACAATTTAATTACATACTCCATGACAAATCTTCCTGTTGTTTTTAATATTCTGGCTTGCTATTTCACTGTGTGCTCCCCAGACACTGAATTCAGACATGGAGTGTATTTTATATGCCTTTGTTGTATTCTACTCAGTCATACTGTCTTCAGGTTGGGGCACTTTTTCAGCAAGCTATTTCATGCTTTGGACCATGCTTACTGCCTGTTCAGGCACTTTTTCTAGTCCTCCATCTTTTTGAGACAGATTCACCTCAGATTTAGGTAATGTCATTAGAATGTTTGGGGTTTTAGTCATTTTCTGAGTAGCTACCATGTGTTTTGGTGTCTAATTTCATAATGGCTTCATTTTTTTTTTTTGATTAATTTATTGATCTTGAAGCTCCCTGTACAGTTTCTCTTAGACTGTACTGACATCTAATGGTAAGGCAAAGTGGCTTAGCCATCCTTAATGGCAAGATAAATTGTCTGACAGGCAAATATAATTATATATTTCCTCCTTAATTCAGTATTAGGTTTCATAAGACAAGATGGAATAACTTCAATTTTTGCACAAAAAGGCTGACATATACTTTTTCTTCTGGCAATTAATCTCTTTTTGTTCTGCTCAATGTGCCATACTTATTTCTAAGTGTAGCTTAAATCTTTGCAGGGATATTTTCGAGCACAGCGATTGTAATGTGATGGTTTCATACTGCAGAAGTCTTCAATGTAAGTCACAGGATCTTCAGGGAAGGATGCAAGAACAAAAGCTGTCCTGCAGAACTTCCAAAGATGTTTCAGTGTTGTAGCAGTCCCTGCTGCATTTTGAAGAAATACCCAAACAAAAGTCTTTGTCCTCTTTTACTCATCCTCCTATTTGAGGTTCTTCTGTATCTTTAATTGGAAAGTTTTCAAACACCAATGGATAAAAACTGTTAAATAATACTTCTATAAAATGGAATATAGAAAGAAAAGAAAATCAGATATTTCTCTTTGTTATATTCCATGTTTAGGTGTATTACACTGTATAATTTTGAGACATAAGCATTACTGAACTTCCATTATGAAACACCAGCCCTCTGATCCAAAATTTCTGTTTTACACGGAACTGATACTGCTGCTAGTGACATTAGAAAGGTTCAGCTACAAATAATAGACCTTTTTAAAGTAGAGTGTTTCTTTCTTATGTCATAAACTTTATTTTTCCTTTTCACAGTTAGAGCCCATTTCTTGCCACAGCCTCAGAAAGCTGACTGCTTTACAGAGTAAATACATCTTTAAGTTAATGTTCAAATAAAATAAATTTCTCTTAGCATTTTTGTCATTTTACTTTTGTCTCTTCATCAACATGACTAGATCCTCTCTTCTGCCAAACACAAGATACTTTTTTTTGTACTTCAGAAATATTTTGAAATTTAGATACATTTCCATTTCTTAGTAATAACTTTGAAGTATGGTTGACTTGAATATAAAGACTTTTTATGAAAAAGATAGTGAGGGTGATGAGACACTGGAACAATGGCCTAGAGAAGTGTGGAGACTTCCTTACTGGAGGTGTTCAAGGCCATGTTGGATGGGGTTTGAGCAACCTGGTCTAGTGGAAGTTGTCCCTCCCCAATGGCAGGAGGGTTGGACTAAATGATCTGCTTACTAACTGAAACAGTTACTGCAAAACAAAATCTATAATTATTTAGGAAAATTAAAGTATTTCTAACATGAAGAAAAACACTTTGATTGTATTTACTTATTGCTTCCAGGGCTGTGCAGAATGGCCACTTCAAGGATTGTGAGGTGTGATGGAAAATAGAGATGTTATCAATTTGGATGGGAAGGAAGAAGAAGTAAGGCATTAGTCTGGCTTGTCTTGGATATTTATCTAATTTTTTATCATCGAAACTGATGGCACTGGAATTTAGCAAGTAAACTTACAATGTTTCTTGTGATAGCCTTACCTTATGCTTTTTGATAGTTGTTAGTAGAAAGAAAAAATATTTGAATAATTCACTGTAGTTTCAGACAAAGGAGTGTAAGCTAGAATGGCTGACTTAAGTGAAGGTTGAGATTCCCAAGGGTAACACTGATCTTCATGGCCTTATCCTCTAATGACCTGTCAATCTCTTCTGTGAATTTAATTTTGGTTTGGATTTCTTATGCTTAATCTTGTGATTTGGGGTGGCCTACAAATCTCTGCCTGCAACTGACAGTGGGGCAAAGGTAGAAATCAACCTTCTGCAGTTTGTGGGTGAGGGTCTGTGCTCAGGAGAGTTTATACTCTGGATCTTTTTGAGAGTGAGGTAACTCATCTGAGGGGATGCAGTTTTTCTGTTTAGATCTAGTTGAAACAATCTGGTCCATGCCCAACTCCCCCATTAGACTGGTGCCAAGGAAATGGTCCAACACTGCATGCTGCAATATTTTGGGTTGGAGGGGAGTCCTTCTCTGATCTTGTGGAATTCATCACAACCTACACATACACAGGGTGTGTAATAATAATAATTAGCCTACTGTTTTGTTCTCTTAAAAAAATAATTTCTTGGTTTGCCTCCTTTTCATCCTCTTTCTCTGGAGACATCATGGGTTTTGATTGGGCCTTCCTTCAAATCTTCTCAGTCACAGCTAATGTTCATCCTTTATTCATTACTAGCGTGATCTGGTTTGAAAATTGAATTCAAAGTTGACTTACTTGTTTATCATTTCTGTTTTAGCCTGTAGGATTTGCTCTTTCTGCTGGAAATATGTTGGAGAATCAATTTTCTTTTTATCTTGAAGTCTCAGAGTAAAGATTTTCCTTCCTTAAGAAAGAGCTAAATGCTCCAGCAATGCCCAGACATGTTATCTTTAAAAATACACTAGAATCATCTGCTTAAATGAAGGAAAAACTCCAATATTGTTTGCAACAGTGTATATTTTGATCTTAAATGTGTGCTGCTCAAAAGGGTTCTGTGCATTGATGGTATTGATGGCTTTGTAGATGCTACTTGACATATATGATAAGCACTATATGTTCTTAAATCACTTGGATTCTCACTTAATCTTAAAATATTGAACTGCAGAAGTCTGGTCTTAAATACTATTTGGTATTTGGTGATCAGGTTTTTAGATCATCAGGCACTGTGCTTGTATATTTCTCAAATACAATTATTCATGTTGTGCTTTAGCAATTGCAGCAACCAACACTTCCACAATTACAAGGCTTTTGTTTTGCTGGGAAGCACTTCCCATATCATCATCTGCTCTTTCTGTTTGAACATGATGTGTAATAAAACTGTATGAGCGTTCAACTTAGAATGGTGTTAACGTGTTAATTTATTTTTTGCTCAATTTTTTTTAAACTTATGACAATTTACTATCAATAAAATAATGTTAAAACAATGCTTGAAAGCAAAAAATTACTTGATTTATATGGTACACTTTGAAGCTACTGTAGGCAGATAGAAAACATCTGGTGACACTTTCAGTGGTAGGTCAATAGTTACAGATGGTCTGTTCTTCACAGCTGTCATCCAGCTTTGTATGCAGAGTGACTACAGTGGAAAAATCTTTTGCTGAATGAATAAACAAAACAGCACAAGGAGGCCAGCAGGCCTGTATGTTTCTACAAGATGGGAAATTAAATATGCTATACAATTTTAAACCAAGACTAGTGTTTAAAATGTTCATTATATTCTGGTTTGGTTTTTATGCTTTAGATCTTTCTATGTGATATTTGAAGGAAGTGGATTATAAAAGAGAAATGATAAGCAAAATTCAAGACTAGTTTAAAGCTGATCCTGTGCTCAGATTTGGGGTGTTGGCTTAAGCCAAGGCTGGTGGTTATATAGTTCTATACTTACATAGTTGGCTTTTAAGATTATAAAATGCATGTTAGATTTGATGTAATGCTTGTGCAGTTTTATAACACAGCCACGTTCAATACTGATGAACGTGGTATTTTGGAGGAATACCAATGTTGAGAAATGTAAAAGTGAATTTCTAAAATAGCAACAGTCTTTGTTTTTTTAAGAAGTAAATAAAAAAAAAAAAAGCGATTCTGCATTCTTCATCAATTTTTCTTCTCCCCTTCATGATGGGATGTTATATTCAGCTGAATTCAGACACTATGCAAAACAGCAGAAGAATCTTGAATTTGAGGATAAAGAGCTGTGGAGGGGAATTGAAGAGGACAATGAGGCGAATGAAGAGTTAAAAGCATGATAAATGTTGCACGTTAACTCCATTTTAAATTAAAAAAAAAACAAACACAAGAAGGAACTTTAATAAAAGTCCAAATGCACTGAGCAGAGCAGTACTGGTAAAGATACTTAGTTTAAATGCAAATGTGCAGTTTTTGATACTCAAAATATTTTTCCTTATAATTTCACTCGGAGTTCATGCATCTTGATGATATGTTAATGAAATGTGCCTATGTTTGGTTTTAGTGCAGTTCAGCCTCTGGAAAGAAACAAGCAGATTTCTAGGTTCAGTCACTTGTAAGGCCATTTAATCCTATCCACTGATGTTGAAAGTTGCTGGGCAGGAATAAAAAGAAACAGGAACGTGGATTGTTTGGCTCATTTTAATGTGCACAGTGCTTGTACTACAGTGTACTCTGTGTTTGTTTCTCAAAGTCTACTCAGATATTGAAAGGTGAATAGAAGTGGTGCTCTGATTATGCTTTTTAAAGCATCTGTATCCATAGTTTTACCACGTCCACTTGCTCATGTGCATTTTATATTCTACTGCTGTGATTAGGTTCTCACTGAGGGATTTTTCCTCTTCTCTCCCCATCCCCCCTTCCCGCTTCTCAGTGGTTTGGCTTAAAATGCAGCCTGCTTGTTGCAATGCCCTTATGCTGCCTTGCCCAGCTCCACGGTATCTGAAAAGTGCCTGGCTGTGTCTGCTGCCAAAGAGCTTTGCCTAGTCATGCATAAACCTGCTCCAAATGCCATTTGGTTGATAGAGATGTTGGCATTCTCTGTTGTCACCGGGATGCGTTGCCCTGTGTCTGTGCCCCTTGACTTGGTTTCCTTCTACTTCCAAGCTGAAACTCTGGATTACGTTATCATCAAGAGCCTGAAAGTTAAGAGTGAAAGGAGTATTTTCTCTCACTGTGAGCCTTGTGATGCAAAGTTGTGGCTTTCCAATTTCATCTCAGGTGAACGTTTTTCTGTCGATTTATAGGAATATGGACCTGTGCCTGCCCGAGGTGCCTGAATTAGTTCGTGGTTTGTTCAGTGGAAGGGCAGAAAAGTATTTGACAGTGAAAAGGCAGAAAACAGCAGCTGTCTTGGAACATTTCCATACTGGTTTGTCTGAGTTGTGCTGTGTGCTTTGTATCTCTGTGCTTAGAAGACAGTTTGCTGTGAAATAAATACCAGTTCACCTAATATGCTTTAAGAACTTTGTGGGTTTTTTAAATTCTTTAGATTGCATACAGATCATCTCCGGATCATCTGGACAAAGGTGCCAAAAATGATGTATTTTAAATTTTATCTTTCTGTTCACAGGTGGAAATAAGCTTATAAAAGACTGAGAATTTCTGCCTGGTGGCTGGTGTGAGAAGAGCATCACCAAGCTGTGTGGGGACGTTCTTTGAGCTTCCACTTTTATGTCTCTAATGGACAAACACAAAGTGAAGCGGCAACGTCTGGATCGCATATTTGAAGGTTGGACATTTTGATTTCTCATGTTAACTGTGTTAGTTTTGTGGAATTCTGATATTTTCTTTTGGTCATTCTGTGTATTTTTAACTGAGTTGTAGTTCCTGTTGAGATAATATCGGATGTGTACAAATGCTGGGTTTTGGGTGGAAACGGATCTAGACAGATAAAAGAAACTAGTCTGTGACCTATTCCACAATTGAATTGGCTTTCATCTTAGCATTTTACAACATTCTACCCAAACACTGTAAAGGATTGTGGGTTTATATAAAACAACAATTGCAAAATGGCAAAATGACCACATAGCGCTCTCGGGAGTCTTTCTCTACAGGCTTGCTTTGTGTAGATTGATTTAACAGCTTCTATCTTATCCTTGAAAGGAAGCAAAAAGTCAGATGAAAACAAAACAAAAATTGCAGGAGACCCCCAAATGTTAAATGAGTATTAATAAAAAGTAGTGTTAATTCTAGTTAAAGGAGTTGTAATCATTTGCGTCTGTCACTTTTCCTTAGGTCACAAAAGAGAAATTGCATATTCCTGCCATTCTCTCTAAAAGGGATTTTAGAGCTGGTATGAAAGCTGGTCGAGAAATAAGTTGTACTGTTTTTAAGAATATACATGAATGGTCTGAACTAAATGAATTTTTATATTAAAATGTTATTTTCTCACTTAAAGGCAAGGGAATAGTTAATTTCTTTTTGACATGGTGGGAGACAGTGTACAGACTGGTGGGCACATGGTTTCTGTCTAATCATGTCTAATGATGTGAATTGGAGGTGAAACCTTTGCCTCCTCCACATGTTGCTCTTGAGACCCTTTTCCAGCAGCTGTGTTGCGTGAGGAGTCCCTGGCAGTGGATTTTTATCCCTTTCTTTGTGCCAATGTGAGTGTGACTACAGTGAGCTACATTGAGAAGTTGACTCCTACTAAAACCTTTTGTTGGTATATTTTCCATTTTGGTAAATTCCTCAGTCCAGGTCACTGTGAAGTTGACAGAGCATTTGCATGGAAGGGGCAGTTGGAAAAGCTCAGTGGGGTTGCTGGGACTGTTTAGCCTAATGTAGCTAGAGAAAGGGACATTTCATCCGAGTATCAAAGGGTGCAGCTCCACTTTTGGTTTGGGTGATTAATCTCCTTGTCAGTCTTCTAAAACTGGTCAAGCCCACCCATGGTTGCCAGGTCCAAACTGTTACTGTGTCCTACCTAATCTGCTTGGCCAAGTGGCCTGTTGAACCTGCTCACTGGACACTGATCCCTGCTCAGAGAAACGGGGAACTAGCTGCAGAGAACCATGAAATTGGGAAGACTACCCCACTTTCTGTGCATCTCTGCAGTTGGATCAGCTAGAACTGATCTAGGATTGTGCATGCCCCTCTTCTCTGCTCCCAGGCTCAGCTCCCCATGCTAGAGTTTCTGTATCCAACTCTTCAATAAAAAATGGAGAATATTAACTTTTTTTTCCTTTGGCCTGTGATAGTCAGCTGAATCAGCAAGTTGTGACGAAGAATGACAAACCTGTCCCTTTTGATGGCAGCCAACAGTTAGAGCAGCTCAGTGCAATCTCAGCCTCCTTATGGGCTTATTATGGTGAGCAACAGAACAACCTTAGAGGCAAGAAGTCTGTGATGACATGGGAAGGAACATTGCCAGGGACAGAGGTGACAGAGCAGCAGCCACTGTGACTGAAATAGCAGTGGCTTCCCCCAGGCTCCGTGCTCACATCCAGTGATGCTGTTTAATCAGCGCCTTTTGTCTGGCTTGTTTTTCCCTACTCTGCACAATTCACTGCATCCATCCTATGGTAAAATCTGTGTGTCCATGCAGTAGAGGGAATTGATCCACTTGAAAAGTAATGTAGGAAACAAAGGGGTTTTTTTAGCCACCTTCTGCTTCCTTAATCCGATTTACCAAATAGCCAGGTTGGGAAAATACAGTGGGAAGGCCAGGCAGAAGATGATCAGGAGGAGGAGGGTAAAACAACAGATATGGAAACATGCTTGAAATTTTATAGCTATGGGAACTTAATTTGGCTCCCAAGTGTTGGAACTGTGTTCTGCTCTTGTGTTCAAATGGTCTTTGAGGCTTGTAAACACGTTTCCCTGACTGATGATTTCAAATAGTGTGAAAAGGGATAAAAACTAGGGGGGGGTTGGTTTGTTTTATAATGGCTTTTTGCTACATATGGTCCTGTTCAGGTTTAAAAATTATTCATGCAGAATTGTTCTCTGATTTATGTGCCTTTTATAACACAACCTAAATATTTGATATTTTAGAAATACGTGTGATGTTTTACAAAGCTCAGGGAATGTAATGAGCTGTAGAGCTATTAAAGGTGGTTTATCTTCTTAGTCAGCTTTTCTGTTGATCAGTTTGTGCATTGCTTTCTTCTCTTCAACTTTCCCTTAGAAGAGAATATTTTGAAGATGCACTTCATTTCTATTGCAAGTTCACTTAAAAATAGGCTGCAATAACTTGCTAACTACATTAACTACGTATTTTTTCATGAATTCTTGAACATAATGTAGCTGAGTGATTTTGTCTCTGAGGTACCTATGATTCTCTTTGATGATTTCTTAAATATGAAATTGAATATTTGCTTTTAATCCCCAAGCTGTTTGCAATTATATTTTTTTGTGCACATTTCGATGTTCTGCCATTGAAGACTGTCCCTTAAAAAGCCAGGTATTAAATTCTGGTTTCTCACTTCCACCAGTAACTGTGAATTATGCTTAGGCATAAGGACATGATTCGAGGCACTCTGAGATGCTAATATTAAACTCACTTCACAATTTGTAAAATAACATTTAGGATTCTTCCCTTGGAGATAAATGGTATCAAGACATGTGAAAGATTAATTAGTTACTGATTATATTGTTCTTTGTCCCCCTCTCCGGTGATGCTGGTGATTGCAAAGCATAATTATAGTAGTATACATTTGGCAGAACAGTTGGAAGTGTCACAGTGCAAAAATAAAATGTGTTCATTTTGTGGGTAATTTGAAAAACTCAGAATGTTTTTGGCATTTTGAAAAGTTGTTATCTCTAATTAAGGTATTATTGTGCTTTATATTGTGACAAACTGTAAACAATTCTGTTTATTTGCTTATATTATAGAAATCCGTAATTAAATGCATGTATGTTTTACTGACCATTGCTTGGCAGTTACCTTGGGATGTCTGACCTCTGTTGCATTTGCTGGATGCTAATAGATGAAGCAGGAAGGAACAGAAGGTGGCTGCATGCAGGGGAATTGTCTGAATTGTCTGTGAACGGGCTTGGTGAACACTGGGAATTACTTTTAAATACATTACTTTGTCTGCCTGAGCACTATATATTTATTATACATTGTTTTGGTGGGTTTCCAAGCTTTAGGAAACACTGGTGGGGGAAGAAAGGGATTTCTCTCATTTCTTCTTGCTTGTTTGCACAGGTATTAGGGATTAAAGTACAGCACAATGCTGGAAATGGAACTGGAAAATTGAGAGTGAGTTTCCCAATTAGGTAATTGTTTGAAACCAGGAATTTCTTCCCAGAGCACCTCATGTGATATTTATACAGCAAAAACTGCAACATGTGCCAAGTACAAGTCTGTGAAGACCCTGTCTGTCCCCAGACAGATGTTTTTGTTGTTGGGTTGTTGTTTTTTTTTCTCCTGGTTTTGATGAAGCAAAAAGCATCTTAGAACTCAAAATGCTCAAACAATATTTTATTTTCCTTTTGCTGCAGCACTAGTATTAATATTATTCTTTATATGCATGTTGCTTCATCTTTTTAAAAAAAGTGCCCAGAAGAAAACTTGGAATGTATTTTAGCTATTTTAACAGCGAATCTTTATTACCTAAGAAATGAAGAGTTGGCTGGGATCATAAATTGGAAAAGAAAGTGCATATTAAGGGAATGACTTTCTGGAATTTCAGATAAAATCTCTCATCTTTGCTTTTATGAAGGGCAGCCTTTCTTTGGGAAGGTTTGATTATTGGCAAATACCCAAGTGTGATGCACTTTGAAGGACAGTGAAAGTGCATGATAAATGAATAGTTTCTATTCAAGGATATGGCCTGGGCTTTCTTTCCCTGTAAGGAAATATCTCTGTTTTTAGAGCTTCTTTTTTCTACTTGAGATTTAACAAGATGAATCTTCAGTTCATAGTTGATGTGGAATATGTTGACGGTTCCAGGAGGAATGCACAGGGAAAAAAGCAGATCTGAATTGAATTTGGTTGTCTTCCCAAATTGATAGAGAAATCTTGTAATAAAGAGTGACTTAATTAGAAGAAAAATGTATTTTCTTTCCTAATTTCTTTTTCTTGAGCTTGTAAGAGCTTGGCTTCTTAACAAGTGGGAAGTACCAGATTGACAAATACCAAGTGTTTTTTCATGGCCATTGATGGATCCTATCTAGTTTGTGTAAACTGTGGTTTGACCCCTTGCAGTTGTGAATGAGGGAGTCAAGTTTTCTTCATATTAATAAGAAGATGGCCTACTTTGGCAAGGCCTGGGCTTTCCCTGAATTTCAAAAGGGATTTTTCACTGAAGTTGGTCTGAACCATGTAAGTTGATCTGTAAATAACAGGAAGGAGGAATAAATGTTCCCAGGCAGCAAGTGCCCTTGGCTCTTTCTTATGTGAGTGGGAATTGCAGATGTCAAGTTCTTTGGAGAATAAGAGCTACCAGTTTTACTGGCATCCAAATTTGAACATGTTCTTCATTGTCTCACTTGCAACAGATACCAGAGAAAGAAAAGCACTAATAAAATGCACAGGCAATAGTAAATCAAATAATACTTTATAGAGTTTCCTTCCTATGCACTGATCTTAGTACTGGGCATACTTAATATGCCAAATGTTTCTTAAAAAGGGATTAATGGGCTGCCTCGTTGCTTGGTGTCTTTGACAGACTTCAGAAGAGGCGGCTTAGTGAAGGATTAGGGCAGCAGAGGGAGCTAAAAGATTCCTAATATTTTATCATTTGTTTCCTAAGTCAAAGTAGCTCCTTTATAAAGTACCAATTAACCTTTGCAAAAATGTGATTTTCTAACCTTAAGTGCATTTCGCAAATACATAAGGATTTGAACTGGAGTAAATTCCTTTTCTCCATAGCAATCCAGTATAAATTAAATTAGGAATCAGATAGTAAAAGCTACCCCAATCTTTCTGCAAGAGCAGCCATCAAACCTTTGAAGTGCAGCAAATGAAAGTGTTTAAGCAAGCAGAGTTTTCTATGAATAACCTATAGAAGAATATTCTATAAGTAAACCAATTTAAATTCAGATACAAGTGTTTTAACATAAAATGCACACTTTCATGCATGGCATACAAGCATGTTTTAACAATTCAACACTATTTTTTTGTGTTTTTCTTCTAAAAACTTCGACAATATTTTTGATCATGTGGTAATAGAGAGAATTAGGTAAAAGTTGCCTTCAGAGAATCATGAGGATATTCTAAGGACTAAGATAAGTTGACTTTTAAATAATAAAATAATAAATGATGCTACCAGAAATCTCAACATAACAAGATTGTTTGCCTCTTTCCAAGGGAAAATTATCTGCATATTTGGGTTATGTTTACCCTACTGCAAAAGCATCCTTTATCTCATTAGAATTAGAGTTGAAATGCTTATGCACAGGCTTGTGTTTGGTTTTTGGCTTTTCCTTAATATCAGTATTTGCAGTGCAAAGCGTTTTTTAGATTTCTTTTGGCTTCCTGCAGTAACCTGCATCTGAGTCTTCACCTAGCCAGGCTTTGGATTTGCATCCACTTAAGTACTGCAATGTTGTAGAGGTATTACAGTAACAATGCAAGATGTATGAAAAGAGAATTGGCTTAGAAAGCCATTTTGCTCTAAATGATACTAAATAGCAGCTGCTAATGAAAAGCATTACTTCAGTAAGAAAACTTGAGGGGAAAAAAATCCACAGAGAAAAGAATCTGAGATTTTTAAGTTTTGCTGAAATGTTCATGTTACTGAATTAAGTTATGAATGTTGTCAAGAAAAACTGCAATTTTGTGGTGTCCAGCATCATGCATTTTGTCTGTGTTGTCACATTTTGATTGCCATATTGAAATAAAATACGCTGCTTGGTTACAACAGCTATGTTCAGCTGTGATCTATTCAGAAAGTTGCATATTGACACTGTAGTAAAGTCAAAATAGTTTCCCTTAATGTCAGTGTCAAAGACAGTAGTAAATACAGAAAATAATGTAGCATAGCGCTGGTTTTACAGAGTTGTATCAATTGTATTTGTAGTATTAGATATTTGAGTCAGAATCCAGTACATAACCACACCTCATCCTCTAATTCCTGAATAATCTCCAGAGAATTTATTCCTCCTATTCTTCTATTAATAAAAATATTTTCAGACTAGATGTTTAGCTTTTATACAGTGCAGATGAGTGCCTGGTAAAAATTTTAAAAGCTTTAGAAGTCTTAAGTACTTGATGGTAATATGTACTTGCCTGGGGTCAGGGAAGATGCTCTGATGTTGCTTTACACTGTGCTCTGGAAAACTGAACTGTACAAAGATTAAGTGTCTAGGTAAACACACTGAAAAATTTACGTAGTCATCTAATTAAAGCAGTCATGTTCAGCTTTCACAGAGGCAGTTCCCATCCTCAGGGAAGTGCAGTCTGAGATGCAAAAAAGGATTTTATTTTGTTTCCTCCCTCAGTGCAGTCAGGATGGGAGCATGATTATGCAAGTGGAAACAAGAAAATAAAAGTGGAGACAGTCTTTTAGTGCTGGAGGCTTCTGCTGCTCCATGCTTGTGTCCTCGTTCCATGAGGTTAATTCTGAACTTGAAGGGTGCTTCTCCTTAAACAGGAGGAATTGCATGGAGGCTTTGCCAGGGAGGGAGCATCTAGCAGAGATGTCCCTCCTCATTAGAGATGTCATTGTGGTCTGATGGGCAGGTCATTTGGAGTTAAGAAACCTGTGTTTTATCCTGTAGCTCTTCTGAAGTCAGGTTAGAAAAACAAAAGCTGCCTCAGCATCTTCTTTTTCTGTGACAGAAAAGAATCAGAGATGTTCTGGGATATAAATAGCAGCAGGCTGTTGTAATACTCTTGGAATCCCTTTGAAACACAAGGCTTTGCTAATTGTGAAAATACCTGGCACTTGTTGCAGGTGAAAACACACCCTTTGGTACCACTGGAGATCCAGAACTCAGCAGTGGTTTGTGGCCCTGCTCAGATACTTAAATAAAAAGATTCCTTCTTCCACCCTTTCCTATGAGAACTACATTTAAATTGCTTGTGACTTTGAACAGATGTATTTGGGATTTTTTTAAAGCCAGAAATTAGCTGTTAAAAATTATTCATGTTTCTCTTTCCCCTGATGCTTATTTTTCAAAGTATCCTCCCATGCACTGAATTTTCAAACCTTTCATTCTGCCAATTAACTGGAGACACAGCAAAAAAACAGAATAAAAATTACAGGCAATGGCAGTAGGAGAGCAAAAGATGAAGAGTAAAGACTCTTTATTCTTTTGATCCTACCTGTATTTTTCAGGAAGTTTCCTTGTGTGCTAGATAATGACACTCAAATACAATTAGACTATGACTCCTGCTAATAGGTAATCAAGAATAATTATAAGTTTTAATTAAATACACGATAAATGCCTCTTTTTGTCAAGGAGCACACATTTGAAGGAATAGTTTTATTAAGTGCTAAGAAAACTTTTTCCCAGACAATTTTATCACTATTTCTTGTTTCCTGCTGTTCCTTTCTGTCTTGAAGATTGCATCAGTCACACGCATGGGTTTTTTTTCCTGGGTATCAAATACCACTTAGGCAGGTGTTACTTAATTTCCACAACATCTGCCAGTCATTTTTGGTGGTTGTTGTTAGTTTTGCTAACCTGCAGATGGTCATGTTTGCCCGTTTCTGCAGTGCACCACAGACTCCCATGCTTGTTCCCCAAGTGCTGCCCTGCACTTCCATGCAGGAATCATCAATTTATCAAACTCAAATAATTTAGTAGCAGTTACATTTTCTTGCAAAACAAAAGCAGCTGCACTCTGGCTATCCTTATCTGCATGAATGCATAGATTGTAAAGGGCTTTTCTGACAAACAAAAAAGAAGTTTAGAATTGCAAACTGGAATTTAGGGCATGTAAGTCAGAATGAGTCGACACTGATGTTTAGAAACAATATAATAATGCAGAGAATGAATTAGTTACCATAGTAACTGCTTTGTTTTAATAATTTGATAGGGCATTGAATAGAAGGAGCTCAGAAAGAAGTAGTATCACTCTTAATTACATGTTGTGCAACGAGAGAGGTTTTGTTCATTAATAGTGGAAATTAATTTGATTTTATAACAGATTGAAGAATGAATGTATAAGTTTTACTTTGGAAAGGCAATAAGAATGATTTACAGGTTTTTTTATTCTTATTTTTTCTACCCCCTGGGAAAAACGTAATCACATTTTACATTTTATTATGGCAATGCAGATTATTGATTTCTTAACAATAAAACATGCTCATTATATTGCATTGTAAGCGTGGCTTCAATCTGTGTGCTGTGATTTGTTGCCTGGCAGTTGTTGGCAGCCTAGCAACACGCTTCAGTCCAGATCTGCAAAAGGATGTAGACACCCAAAGTTAGGAGTTGTGGGGAAGGCAGGTTTTCTCAGTACTTCAAAACCCATCTAAAATCATCAGCACCTTGACATTTCTTGCACCTTGAAATCCCTTTGTACTTTATGGATGAAATTCAAGTATACTCTACACTTTCAAGATCAGAGAATCACAGAATGGCTTGGAAGGGGCCTTAATGATCATCTCATTCCAACCCCTCTGCCATGGGCAGGGACCCCTTCCACTAGACCAGGTTGCTCAAAGTCCTGACCTTCTGAATTTTCTTTCCTCTTGCAGATTTGAGCAGGTTTGTGTGCATTTTGTGCATATGACAAGGCAGGATCCTCAAACTGAGTGAGCTCTTCTGGAGGCAGATGCAGAGCGAGCAAAAGCCTCCTGTGATCACAGGCAGCACAAGTCAGCTGGAGCCTGTTTTGCAGAGAGATGGAAGCACAGAGGTGCTTCTCTCCAGAAATTCATGTGCAGTGCATGTCCCAGCTCCTCACAGATGCCTGTGTGCTGACGAGGCCGTGTCTGGAGACTGGCAGGTGTCGTGGAAGGGATTAGTGCTGATGTCCTCCTGGAGCCTTTCACAGGGCACAGCCTCTAATTTGTGTCTGCCTTCTCATCTGGTGCCCTTTTTCTTAATTCTCCTTGAGACTACTGGCAGCTTTTGGCTGAAATTCGCTGGGTGAGTTAAAGATTTAATTACAGAGGGCCCAGCAGGTAGATGGACAGGCACAATTAGGTGAGCCTGGCTTCCTTTGCAAATCTGTGTGAAAGGTGCTCAGATATTGCAGACAGAAATAAGAATTGCCACCTGATTTCTCCTTGGCCAAGGAAGTGATGTCCATCATCAGACCCAAATCACATTCCCTCCCTAGACCAGGGAGTCTTAAAGTTGATTCTCAAAGCACTGCTCTTAGCAATGGTTAATAGGTAAAGGTGGCTTCTCTGGAACAGGGAAACTGTCTGTTCCAAGTTATCATCAATCCAAACCTGATTAGTTTTTTGAAGGGAGGTTTGTTACCCTTTCTGTGTTGTTTGCTGCTGTCTGTGTGCTGGGTAATGCAAGCTCAACTCATTGTGTCAGGGGAAAAAAAGGGATAACTAAGCTCATTAATGACTCAGGAAGGGAAATTCAAGCTTCTCTGTTTCTAGTGCTTCTGTGTATTTAAGTTTTGGAAGGAGATTTAAAACTATGGACTGTTTCTTCTCTTTGAGGTGAGTGCCTTCATCACTGGGCTATTCATGTCCTTGATGCCTCCTCTCTCATCTCATAAGAAGCTTGCCCTGAAAAACATATTTCTAAAAGCAGTGTAATATACTTCCAGACCATGTTTTCTTCCTTCTTCCCTTATCTCTTAGCTGTATCTAAATAAAATTAAATTGTGATGTTTTTGAAAGGGATGCTAACTTGGTTTGAACTTTCCTTGGTACCTAATCCTTCACTAGAATTCTGAAATGTTAGTTATTATAATCTTAAAGTTTACAAAATCCTTTCCTGTTTAATTTTTGTGTGTCAGTCTGTGAAACTTCTCAAAATGTCAGATGATTAGATGAGTTTTGTCCCCTGTCCAGGATGTTGATGGAAGGAAGTAAAAGGAAGTTCATGCCAGAGCTGCAAACATCCAATGAAGAATTTTTTAGTCAGTTGCTTGCTTTTATCTGTGTTAACCATAAATCAGTGATTATTTTATAGGTTCCTTGTGAGTACAGTAATCAACAGCATGACTGTATCTTGAAATAGTTGGTGAAAGAAACTTCACAGCAGCTCCTGAAAGGCACTGGTGCATCTGATAGTGTGTGGTCTTGCAGTCAAATGTGGTCTTTAGCTGCCTTTTCCCCAGCAATTCTGAGTCTCATGTTCTTTGTTTTTCTGCTTCTCTTTTCTAATGAGGAAATAAATAATTTTTGTTTCTTTCCTGGTTTTCTGATGTTTCTTAAATTATTCTTTGTGATTTTTTTTTTTGCTTGGTGATACACAAGTGGATTTCCACTGAAATTCATTAGCATTAAATGTTATTTTTTTAATTTAATGTTCAACTCTCTTCCATTCACTCTGATTTTATTTGCATTAGTCTTTTATGAATGGGACCACCTGCAAATATGTTCCTAAAATCATACTTTTCCACATTGTTTAAAATGATTTAACTGTGTACTAAGGGATCACTCATGGAAAACACTCCTGCCCTGCCTTGAAGTTGTGAATTCCTCCATTTTAAAAGAAATACCAATGAGGTTTTGATGTCAGCTCCACTGGTGGTGTCAAAGGCTTGTTGGATACAAGCTGTGGTCTTCCCTGAGCCATGAAATGCTCCTGAGGGGTGATTAACTTGTACCTCCTGGTACAATCATCTCATTGGAAAACACATTTGCTGAATAAAGTTTATTGGATTGTTCTAGATAAAAACCTTGAATTTTATGCAGTTTTAAAAGCACTCTTTTTAAATGATTTACATGGTAGACTTGTAACTTAGCTTAAACTTGCTTTAACTTACAGGCTGGTTTATCCTTTTGCACTGATAAAATTTGACAGAAGATTTTTCTGATAGGAAGATGGAGTTCAAAGTTTGAAAAGGTAGCTTAACCTCATTCTATACAAGTCAATTATGAATGTCTAATAATTGTGCTAATTGAGCCCAGTTGGCACAGACAAGAGAACACTTACATTTTGGAGTGCTTATTTTTAATAACTTCGTGCATCTCTTAAAACTCCTTTTGAGTGTATGCAAGTACACATACACAATACAGATCACTCGAAAATGTAATCAAATATTTTGTATCCAAAAATGAGGTATTTAATTATCCAAAAATGAGGTATTTAATTTAAAAAGCATGTTTAAACAGGTAGTTAAGGTATTCCTGCACCTGACTCCTCGGTCTTGGAGTAGCTGTGACCTCTAATTTGCCTCATGTTTTGTCCATTCTGTCTTTTGTGTCCCTTGTACAGCTCTTTGGTCTGGATGCAGTTTGTATTTGTTCTTTTTTTTTTCCCTCTTGATGCCTGAGTGTGGCAGAGCTTGTTGTCTTATCAAGGCTGGACTGGTTCCTGGAATTCTGGTTCCTGGAAATCTTTGCCTGTTTGCAGCAATTCCATAAGCCAGAATTGCCACAAGGTACAGAAATTAAAGTCTTATCAGCATTTCTCCATAGGAGCATAGAGGTATATTTTCTGTGGAAAATCTATCTTTAATTTGGTGTTATAATTGAACTACATTACATCCAGCATAAAAGGAGGTTGATTTATTAGTTGCAGTTGATTTAAAAGACTGTTGAATACTCCCTCCTTTCTTCGGCAGTATAAGTGGCTGTTTTGATTTTTGGTAAGTTTTCAAATGTAGCTGAAGCATGGGACAGACCCTGACTTAGGCTGCCAGGTTTACAGATGCCAGTGTTTTTATAAACCTTAAATTGTCTTTTAAATAAAGACTTCATAAAGTAGTAGAAGCAGAATTTTCATGATTTGTAGAAAGTCCATAAATTTAAACTTAATTTAGCTGGGCTACTTTACTGTCTGAAAGATTGAATTGATGTAAAGGAGTTTAGCTTGGCAAAAGTGCTAGAACCTCATATTTTAGGTAAATGTACTGCAAACTGTAAAGTTCTAGAAAAGTAATTCTCTGCAGCATTCCTTGGCTGTGAAGGACAGAGCAGGGGGGAGGGAAAGCTAAAATTATACATAGAAGCACATTCAAGATATCATCATATCCTTGACATTAGGAGTATAATCTGTGTTGGAGATTTGCAGTAATGCCTAATGATTTTGCATCCAAAACCAGATGACATTGTCCTCCTTATTGATATATGCATAATGTTTTTTTTTGTGGTTTCTATTTATGATGTATTTCCCTTTTAATCAATGACATTTTGATTACATTATGTTCTTTCAGTAGCATTAAAGGATTATGGGTTAAGAAAATAAAAACTAATTTGGTAAGAAAGTATAAGCTGGAAGAAAAGGAGTTAATTTCAAAAAACCCCACTCCAATATTTATCTACTGATGACAATTCAAGAAACAAGATATGCTGACACTGTTGCCAATATTTTGTCTTTTTTGACACTTAAAGTACCAGGCCCTTGAACCAGTTACCGTCAAGCATTAGTTGAGTGTTCAGCTGCACCTGCTCCATCATCTGTTGTGACCCGTGGTGCTAATTATATTGTAGAAGATGTTGTCCACAACAACACTCAAGTTGCTAGTCAAGTACAAGGAAATGTCTTTTAATATTTAGCTCACTGATTTGGTTCTGTTGTACTTGCTGGAAGGTTTTTTGTTTGGCCTTTGCAGAAGGTAAGGGTAAGCTTTTCCTTTTTAGGTTTATTCAAGAATAACATTGGTCATATGATGTCATCAGCAAGAAAAGAATCAGCATAGCTGCTACTAAGACAAAAATGTATCTAGACATGAGGTTTCAGCAGTTGGTAAGGTTATTTTAAGATGCACTCACCATTTGAAGATGTTCCATTAATGCTTGAGATTAGCATATTTTTAAATGGCAGGAAATTTGATAGAAACATTTAGAGTATGCTGGATGGGATGTTTTCAGAACTCAGTTTCTGTGAAGCTTGGCTATAATCCTCCCAGTTTTATGTTTTTCAAATTTGACAGTGTCTTCTCTAAAAACATTTGTCTGGTTGAAAATAAAGTGGGATAAAAGATTGCATGATAAACCAGGGTGTTATTCACTGAATTCAGTGTTAGTCAATACAGAAGTGATGTAGAAAAAATGCATTTTACAGAAATTTTATTATGATATGTCTACTTACACTGCAAAATACCATAAAACCTTTGTGTAGCAACTGAGCATAAGCATGGTGAGCTGTCAGCTGAATCAGGTCATTAGGAAACTCCTCAGCTCTCATTTTCTCTTGCCACTTTTTCTTCTAGTCCTAATTTTCGTAATTTTTACTGTATTTCATAATAAGGGATAAGCCATTCTAACCTGATGTTTCAGGCACACAATGATGCCCATGGTATCTTATTAAATCATAAATTGCTGACAGCATATTGATTATTGGTCTTGTAGCTGCAGCCTGCATTGACACTGTTGGGCTGTCTGTTCTGGCCTCCACCAACCAAATGGAGGAAACAAGAATTTAAACAGCTGGGATGGTGTAAAGATGAGAACTCTTAACAGAAGTAAGCTATGCACTCGGGATTTTTTAGATGTGCTGATGTGATTTGAAGGTGCTTTCTTCAGGTAGGCAAGCTATGAGTGGCATCCTGTGAAGACCTGGGAGGTTGGTGAGGGCTGTTGGAGTTGAAAGCATGTGCCTTTAGGAAATAGTCCAGGACTTGCCTGAAGTTTGTGATCTTCTCTGTGGCTGTATGTGGATCCAACTGACAAGCAGGAGTGGGGAGCACTAACATTTCTCCTTGCAAAAGTCTTGATGAGCTGTGCTTGAAAAGTACCTGACTCGGCACCGCACTCTACGCTATTGATAGTCAGAACATCGAGTCCCTTTCTGGGAATAAAGAAGATGATTTTGACCTACTTTAATGGAAGTGTAGAATATTCTCTTCAGCCCTAGGATTGAAAACAATGTCCTACTTCCTGCACAGGAGTCCAAAACCCCTCTCCTGTTATCTTGGCAAACCTGTTTCCGTTCTCAAAGTGGTAACCAGTGGGCACTGAGTGGAACTGCTGTGTGTAGGTGTAGGAAGCATTTCTTCATACATCAGGTGAGTTATGAAGCTCTACTGCAGGATAATTTAGGTTCCTGAAGTTTCACAAAGGTTGAAAGAGTGAATAGGTTCGTGGGAGAAAACTCCACTGGGTTTGCTGAAACAATTCTGATTGATAGAGCTCTTGAATGGCAAATTGCTGGTGGCAGGGAGAGATTCTGAAATACAAGTCTTGCCCTTTTTTCGTCTTCTTTTTCTCATTGTTCTTTTCCTGAATCTAGCAGCAGGGCAGGGTCAAAAAAACAAACAAAAACAACCACTATTTAGCAAGATGGATCTTTGGTCTGAACCCATAACAAGCTTTTCTTGCACCCTCAGTTGTGGAAGGCTTCTATCTTCCTTGCCAAACTTCCAGCCTTATCATTAGAGTCAGAAATCAGAACTACGCTGCCCACCTGTAGTGCACAGTCCATAACCCAGCACTTCAGTGTCTACAACCTCAGGTACCTGCTGCTGTGCATTTCTCATACTTCCCCATTAAGCCTGGCAGTGCAATTAATAATGATTTTCACAACTTCAAGTATCCATTTTATAGGTGTTGTAAAAAATATTAATTTTAGAGATCACTGTTTGGTGGTGTTTTTTGGGGTGTTTTTTGTTTTGTTTTGTGGGGTTTTTTTGTGTTTTGTTTTTGTTTTTTTTGTCTAGCTCAGAATGGCTGAAGTATTCAAAGAAAGAGAAGCAGGATATATATATATATATATATATATATAAAAGTAGCTCCCTTTACTTGCAGTAATGCACAACATGGGATTGAATCACATAAAACATCTGTGACCAGATCCCTACAAGTGGCGTGGTGTGTGATTAAAGATACAGGAGATCACAACAAGGAGTAACCAGCTGTGCTTAGAGTCCTTGTGGCAGCAATTTCTCCCTGTAGCTGTTTCCTTACGTGTGAAAGGATGATAACACTCATCTGTCTGAGGCTTAACTCATTACTGGTTTTATTGCAAGGTGAAAAGTCTGTATATAGTTTAATAAAACCCCCAGCAAGTTATTATAGAACAGTGTTACTTAGTGTTTAATAATTTGCCTATTCAAGCAACTGTCCGTATTAAGGAATAATTGAAACATATTTACAGAGCAAATGTGAAAAAAAAATAATAGCATTATCAAGCTAAAAAGCTATAGCACATAACTATTATATACTTACTTCATGATTCAGCTGAGCTGTTTTTGTGCATGTAAATGATTTTTACTTAATGGATTATTGCAGCAGTTGTGAGTGAGCAGCACAGGACTCTCCGAAGGGCGTACCTTGAGGACACTGCAGCAGCAATATTTTGCTGTGTCACGAGATTTTATCATGCATAAAGGACAGATTCCTTCATACTCGGGAGTTTTCACATGGAAACCACAAATATATTTCTGCTGCCGGTGTACAGTAATGCAAAACGTTCTTGGAAAACAAACTGGTTCTGTTAGTACACGGCTTCTTTTTTTTTTAAATTTAAATATTGCCTCATGAAACGTCTAACTTGTAACAGCAGTTATATAAACTACAACAAGAAAATGAAGAAACTTATGTCTAATAAAAGGGTGGTATCTTTTATTTCGTATTTTTGAAGCAGGAGCAATAAAAATGTAAGTGGATTTTGGTTTGCTGTTACAGTGCTCTATATTTGTCAAGTCCTATTACTAAACAAATAGTAAAAATAGTGTGTTGATTTTATTGCTTTAGTAATACAGTTACCAGAACCACTTTGCTACACTTTTCCAAGATTTTCAACTTGTTTGAGTGTGAGTACATAGAAGTAATTTCTCAGGTTTGGACTGCATCCAGTACATTATGGAACTGATCTTTCTACACCGCCAGAGATTTGGGTACTAGATAAGGCAGGTGTAGTTTCACTCGATAAGATTTATCTTCAGAAAAAAAGTAAAAATTTAATTACCAGTAAATTGCATTGAACTGGGGATCTG
The DNA here is from genome assembly GCA_024734555.1 of Trochalopteron elliotii. Classification (NCBI taxonomy): domain Eukaryota; kingdom Metazoa; phylum Chordata; class Aves; order Passeriformes; family Leiothrichidae; genus Trochalopteron; species Trochalopteron elliotii. The sequence goes on from JANPWX010019079.1 coordinate 62,626, forward strand.
CCCTAAAATAAGGGCAGTGATGCAAACATTAACTAGCAGATATCAACTAACAGGCATCTACAAATTAAAGGGGGTGATGTGTCATTTCTAGAACAGTTTATTAGTCCTGGGGATGGTCTCAATTAAAACTCTGTGTCTGTGCCAAGCATTCTTTATACCCCTAAATGTGTAAATTCTACATGAATGTGTCTGTAGGCTGTGCAAATACAGGATTGTGTTGACTTGTGGTTTTTTTTTTTTGAAGAGCAACGTCTTTCTATTGGACTGATAAAGCTGAGGGAAGAATGGAGAAATATCTGGCAAACTTTGGCATTTCTGATGGAGCCTTTAATGTCAGTCCAAGAAGTAATAGAGCTACAGAGAGATGTAAAGATGCATAGAATGAAGCTGGTAAAACTGTTTTCTTTGGCCTTCCCTCAAACATCTGTGTGATAACAGGAAACTTTTTGTTGAACTTGCGAGTCAAATAAATTAAAACAAACATTCCTACTTAAAGGACCCTCATCCTCAGATGCATAATTTTCTGGTTTATTGAAATGTAATCTCTCAGGTTGTTGAAATATAACACTAATACAAAATTTTGGAGTTTGCCAAGATGCTGTTTGATGTCTGTATTACTACAACCACGTTACTGTTTTCACTACCCTTGGCAGTGCCTGTTTCTCTGAGGAGGCACCAGCTGAGCACCCTTGGGCACAGTACCTTCTAACTCTGATCCACGGAAGAAGGTTTAACAAATTCTGTGGAGATTTGCTGTATAAACTTTTTATTTCTGGCCTGAATTGAGAGTTGTGTCCCTGAGTTTTGCAGCAATGTGATGAGTCACAGTTAAGCCAGCGAGATCATGAGTGCAAGAAGAAAGGTCATCTATAAATTGTCTAAGGTTTTACTTGAGATGACATGATCTGGAAGTTTCTGTCATTTCTAATCAAATGTAAAGGAACTTGTACTTTGGATAACGCTCCTCCTTTAGGTTCTTCAGGTGGTAGGAAGGATCTGAGTCTGACAAGGACTCAGATCAACTTCCTTGGATCTGAGGTTTAGGTGGGAGAGCAGTTATTCTTGAAAGCTACCCTGTTGGCTATGTCTCTGTATCTTTACAACAAAAGTCACTCACTCCTGATGAGAGAGCATTTAGAAGCTGAAATGTATCTTAGGCTGTCCACTGTGCTCTATTTTTAATGTTGAGGACATCCCTTTCTGGAGCTCTGAATGCAACACTCCTTAAAAGCCATGTGTGCATTTACTTTTCAGAGGGGGCAAAGGAAAATATGTTGTGTGTTTATGCCTATACTGAAGTTGTACAGTCCTGTTGATCTCTGTATCCACAGTGCAAACGACTTTCCAAAATTTGGTGTTGAAGCTGAATTGCTTTATATTTTAATTTAAATCCTTGTATGTTGTGATGGTAGATCCTACAATTATTTTGTTCATTAATTTTCCCTTGGGGCTCAGTCTCCTCTGGGGGGTACAATTGCATGTTTCAGTTATGGTTTATATGCCCATACATTCCTAAATACTAGAATGTTTCCAATTCTGAAATACTTCCCCTATGTAGTCAACATAAAGCTATTCTTGAGTGTCTGCCTGCCCCTTTTCCTTCTAAACTAAGTTGTGTATCAGATATTTTTGTCTCCATTTATGTCTGATATTTTGGTGCCCTTTCTTCCTCTGTGTATCAGAATCCACTTGCATCATCTCAGCTGATTTTACCAACATCCTCATTACTTATGCTCCTTCACGCACTAAATTAGCATTGAATTATGTGTTGCCTGAATTTACTTTACAGATAAAAGGAAGAACATTTCTTGTGTCTTGAGTGAGGAAATGAGTACAGTTAAAACATTGTGAAGGCTGGCCATCTGCAAAGAGGGACAGTGTCTGTTTTCTGGGAGAAAGTGAAAAACAATGCAGCGTGCATTGCCCTGTCAGAGCACTTCCATTCTTTATGCAAGGCACAAAAGGAAAAGCTCCCAAGTATTTTATATCTCCTCAGTTTTTCAGAGTCTTCATTTATTAAATTGGCACAAATGAAAAAACCATTGGTACAAAAAAATTGCATGTTTGAAGGTACATGTGAGCAAGCATACAGAAACAATTCTCTGATGATTCAGCTTCTACTTAGGTCCTTATCTCAGAATCCAGAGCTGCCTTCCCCTGGTCATTATTTCTTCCGTGTGTGTGTGTCATATTTTATATACATTTTCATCTGCGTGCATCAATGAGGCAGAATGCCTGCTCTGAGTAAGCACTTTGGATTCCATCTCCAAACTCTGCTTTAATCAATATTGTTTGCAGTGACAGAGTGCTGTGTAGAGTCTCCTTTTCTTGTCTAACCTCAGACGGGAAATACAACAGATGGGTTTCACCGTGCGTTTTTGGCAAGGAATAGCATGAAAATAGAAATAAACCTTATTACATATGTGCTTCTCAGCATGATGCTTGTAATCTGCAATAAATATCACTAAAAAAGTGCAAACTTATTGCCAGTTAACCATTAATCAGGGGAAAAAAGTTTAATGGAATGAGCTTGAGAGCAAATGCATCTTAACCTCTGCATTAAAGACTGGTGGTAGGGTGTTTTTTCTTGTGATCTGAGATGAGATGACAAGATAACTTAGTGTGCTGTCAGGAGCTGAAAGAAGATGCAGTTATGTGTTTTTCCAGAAACAGAAAATCCATTGTTGTGTGAGCAATATAAAAAATATGGAAAATACAACAGACTAAAAGAAGGAATATAATTAGAAGAGAAAACTGCATACCTCTAATTTTATTTTCAACAGTACATATTTCCACAAATTACCAGCTAACATTTTAAGTCACTTGAATTCTACCATTATGTGTAAGTCACCTAGGTTTGGTAGATGCTCAGTGTTTTCAAGAAAAGTGTAAGATGTTTTCTGACCTCTAGATGATCCAACTGTTATGAAGACATTTGAGATGATAAAGTGGTTAGATCTGTAAAATGCTTAGAGCTGGAATGGAGAGGATAGAGGTTGCTGTGGTTGCCTGTGTAGGGTGAGAGTCTTGGGTACCTCAGTATCTGAGCTGTGCATCCTGTCCCAGTTCCAAAGATGCAGCTGCCCCAGAGGCTTTTTGGAGGTCATAGATGAGGATGTGTGTTTATCCAGGACTATCAGCAAGATTTAATTTTAATAATGATTCATCCAGCCTCTTGTGCAGCTCAGCTCTTAGACGAGTTTCTGTGTGTCAGTACACGAAGTTATTTATTTTTTATAAAAAATCCTATCAACTAGGATAAATAAAAGCTTAAAAATATTTTTAAATTTAGAGATTAACGGTTGCTTGACTTATTTGGATAAGGCTAGATTTCTGGAGACTCTGAGAATCTGTGTTGTGTAGGATAATGCATTGTGGTTCTTTCTACTGAGGACTGGACAGTATTTTCCCAACAGTATTTCTTCTTTGTGTTGTTCTTCAGATCTCTTCTTCAAGGAGTTGTTAATCCCAGGGCCACCTCTAGGATGTCATGAAATTCTAAACCTTCCAGGTTTTTCCATTATTTATAGCAATTAATATCAATTTTTGGTGATGATCCTGGTCATTCTGTATTCCCCAATGGCCAATGCAACCTTCTCAGACCCACCAGACTCATCAGCCATACCAACTGTTCCTGAAAAAACAAAATGTTCCCTTTAACTGGAGATTCTGAAGGAAAACTTGATGTCACCTGTTAATCCTTTCCAATGTTTCCATCGTTTCACTGATGTCAGTTCTGTGCTGCTACCAAAGACAGTGAAGAAACGGTCAAGATTCAACTGCAGCAATTCATGTAAGCCCAGAGCAAATAAACCTTTTACTTCTGTTCTGTCAGTCTGCTCAATTGTGGATTTCATACACATATGCAACACCTTCAGTTATATATTTTGATACTGGTTGGTTGAGTAATATCAAAAGAAATGTATCTGCTCAAATCCTGAGTAAATCAATAAATGTGTAGCAGTGTAAGAAAACAGAATGAAAAAGAAATGTCTTCTGCCCATGTGGGACTTCACAGCCCTCACAGTAACTCAGGCTTCTGGGTTTCCTGAGTGTCAGAAACCTTAAAGCATTTGAGACTAAGTTGGCTTCCAGAGGACACATTTCATTTACCACTCTCCCTCATCTTCCATCATGTCTGAGGGGGAAGGTTCCTTACAGACACACCTTGCTGCTCTTGTACAGCCTCCCATGACCAGGACAGAGGAGAACCTAAGATAGCATGAATTAGTTCAATGCAATCTCTGTTTGCTTTGACTGTTCCAATTCAGCAGTAGCATTTTATGTCAGGCTGTTTCTACTCTTCAGCTTTAGTAAGATCAGAAATTTTTTTGTAAATTAGTGTTTTTTTTTTTTTTAATCAATAAGTTTCTTCACATTATGCTGTTGACAGTCCCTTGAAGACAATGTTTTGGCATGGCTAGCTCACAATGAGCCATAGCAAGTTGGTTTACATATTTTATTGAGGCCACAGATGTTATCTTAAACACAGGCTCTGTATTCTTATTCTCCTTTTCTGACATACTGTTATCTCCCTCCTCTTTCTTCTTTTTTAAAAGCTTCAACTGCACTAAACAAAATTTTAAGCAGACATTTCCATTGTAACAATATCTAGCTAATTAATAAGAAATTGCAAATCAGGATATTAAACCTCAAATATTTTCATGTAACATTCCTATTGCCTCATGCTATGACTATCTGTTCTTGTTTCTTTTTGGTTGACTCTTCAAATATGGAAAATCTCCTCTATATCCTTGTAAAATCCCATTTCCCTACAGTGTTGCATGCTCTAGTGAGCCATTTAATGTAGACCTCAGTTGTTTTTGTTTACTGATGCTGTAAATTTTAGGTATTTCACTCTTCCTCACCCCAAAAGCCCAGTGGACCAAAAGGACAGTTTGATCATTTCAGATACAGTCACTTCTAGAGAATGAATTTACCCTTTTGGTGATGGGATTTCCTCTTGTGGGGGTGGGGGAAATGTCAGATTCAAAATATATACACTCAGCAAAGGGAGTGACTGAACAATTTTAAAATGAGAACTCCACTAAAACTAGTTTGAGGAAAATGAGAGGGATAGCTTAACTTCTGACGTTTTTAGTATCTTTGATTTATCGGTAGCTGTATAAGCAAATGACAGGTCGTAAATACTGGGATATAGAAATTTTTTTCTTTTCTCATTGCACCCATTTTGTCTTTTTAAAAAAGCAAAGATTTCAGTCTTTCTAGACACAATTATTTAGACACAATACTCATTTCATAATGGAAATAAAAATCTATTTTTTGCATATTAATGCTATCCTGTTATCACTGACAGCAACACTGTTATTGTTAATGGATATTTGAAGTATTTATGGTAGGAAGTATGTTAGTGCTGGATTTAACAGAATGGGTAAGGTACTTATCAAGGCACTGTGGGTGTCAGTTTGGGAAGACTATGTACTATATGGTGCCCTGTAAAGAGTTTTCCAAAAACTTGTATTCATTTCAATTATTAATTTTTATTCTTACATCATCATCTCTGTCATTAACCAATTATTTACCTTTTTAATTTTGTGCATGTCTTAGTGTCAAATCTGATTTTTTTTAATGACTCCTGCTTTCTTATTCTGATATATCCAACACTTTATATGATTAAATGGCTGTGTAAGGCAAGTAGTTCTATGTAGTCAGTGAAGTTTGTATGTGTGGAAACAAGTTATATGGACCTTCTCATGGGACTAAAATTTTTTTTCTAGATTCTTCAGTGGTGCAAAATAGGAAATAATAATTCCTAGCACTACCCAGAAAATTCTGGGTGCCCCAGACATGACAATGCTACAAAATGAAGAAATATTGGTTTTTTTTCATTACAAAATGAAAAAAATATTTGTTTGCTGTGTTATACTTTGGCTTCAAGTGTTTGGGTTATTGAAGGGATGAGGATGTTTGCTTAGGTGGTGTAGGAATTTCTACTTCAAACAAGATGAAACTAGTTTCTCCTTGAATGGCTGTAGCTTTTCACCCATTTTTAAGTGCTGTCCATGCCAAGGACTGCTGCGGGGAGCTTTGCTACCTTGTTAAATTACTCCCAGGTTTTTTCCTTTTCTAAACTATATTGAGTTTTTCTTCTGTGATTAAGTAAAAAGTAATTTTGTTCAAATAATCTAAGCGTTCTAAGTGACACAGAAGTGTTACAACTATGCCATGGAGGCTGTTCTTCCTCATCTGTCCATTGTATGTTCACTTGGGTGGTGGAGGAGGATGTGTGTCTGGAGCAGGGATTTACAGCCCAGATTAAGTTACAACACTTGTATTTTTCCATTATGTATTATTCAATGCATTTTAGCAAAGAACTGAAATAGGATGTGTCAAGGGTATCGTAGAGTTCAGCCTTCACTACAGGATCAGTTGCTGCTTTTTTTGAGAATTACAGAGCTTTTTTCTTCACAGAAAGAAGCCTCAAGTCCAGGCAAATACTCTGATTTGAAGCCTTAGTATTGCCAGTACTTCTAAAAATGGTTAAGCCTTTTTTTTTTTTTTTTTTTGGACAGAATAATTTTTTGAGATTCTGAAGGGTATTAAACTGTTCAGAAAAGGCATATAGGAACAGACAAATACAAAAATAAATGTTAAGCTGTTGTTTCTGATTTAACCCTCAAAACTGCTCTATTCTTACTGCTGTTGCAAGGGGGGCTGTGAGAAGAAGTCTCACTCTAGAGAGAATGTGGGCACAGAATGCAATGAGTGATGTTGGTGTGTATTTTATCTAGTTTTATACCTTCAGTTAGTGGGTTGTTGTCTGTATTTCACACAGCTTTGAAAACACACATGTTCCTCTAAGTGAAAAATAGGTTTATATCATCCAAATTGAACAGTATAGTCATTCCAGGTAGGCTAAATATGTTGTTATCTGTGAGCCAAAGAGTTTATGAAGGAATAGAGAAGCAGGGAAAAAGTCCATCTTCTTTTCTTAAAGAAGAGGTAATTAATAAATAAGTGTAAAACCTCCAAAAACATTCACGCATGCAGAGCTGTGATGAGAAGGTGGGCAAGGGAACTGAAGTATGTTGGCCTCCTTGTGAGCAGGTAGGAGCATTTTCAATTGAGATGTTCATGCTTAAGATAATTTCAGTTTTTTAATCCTCTGGTGGTTTCTTTCCGAGTCAAAACAATAACTGAAACTTAATCAGTGTCAGCTCTGCAGTCAGTTTATTATGGGATTAAATAGATCTGAAATGTTATCTTAGGACTATTATTAACTGTTAATTGGCATTTAATTCCAGTTAGTTTTAATATAAACAGTTTTCTGTTAGGAGTTTGTTTTGCAGGACAAAGGGAGAAGCATATTTGTGTACACACACCCAGAGAGGCAGGTTCAGTGATGTCTGATCTAACACAGCATCAAGGGGAAACAGCTGTGAATTAATGAGCACGAAGCTGAATGAAGTTCATAACTAGGACTGCCTTACTGATGTTCTTGGAAGGGTTTGAGTAAACTCCTCGCCCTGCACATGGCTTCAGAGTTTAACCACTGAGGGAGGTGGTGCCAGGAGCAGGGTTGTGTCTGCAAAACTCCAGAGCTGGGTCGTTTAGTTCTGTGTAATTGCATAATTAAAATGCAGCGCTTCGTGTAACACACCTCACTCAGCAGAGAGAGAGAGAGGTCCTCCAGCTCCCTGGCACCTCTGCAGAAATCTCACCCTGTTGGCCAGAGGTCTGTATCCCTGCTGGCTGGCTCAAGCAAAGGAGGATCCCTTTGGAAGAGGGATTTACGTTCAGTTCCTCCAGGGCAGTCCTGGACTGCTCTAACCATACCGAGTGATTTAACAATACTGTTTGATTGTTCTGGGGATAGGGAGACAGGTACAGGCAAAGACTCTGGTTTGATGCCTTGGTATTGGCACTGCTTCTAAAAATGGTTAAACCTGCTTAAGCAGTAGTAGTTTTTGGCAGGACCATTTCTTTCAGAGGTTCTGAAGACTCTGGTGTGCCGAAGGCAGCCATGTGGTGTGCAGGGCAGCTTCTTTCACCTCACCTCTCTTGGAGGAGTCTTCACCCTTCATTTCTAAACCACCACAGTGTTTTGAAATCCAGACATTATCTCTTGTTCAAAAAATAAAAAACCCCTACTTCAGCACAGCCCTCAGCACTTGTGTGTTTTATGGAATACTGTAGAGCTTATTGTGAATTAATTCAAGACTCATAAAAATTAGTATTTACTGCTACTAAGAATTATAGGCTTCTACCTTATGAGCTACCAGGAGTGAAGAAACAAGCTGAGGTTTGGGTTTTGGCGGCCTCTTGAAGGTCAGTGAGACCTTGGTTGTTGGAGTAAAGCATCCACCAAGCCCGAGCGTGACTCCAACCACAGCGGCCGATCCCTCAGTACGTGCCCAGCGTTGTCCAAGATCTGGAGCCAGGACACGTCACTCAGGACCATCTGCTGAATAATGAGGTGGCAGAGCCCAGGCACAGCCCTTGTGTGAGCAACTGGAGGCACAGCTTCACTCTGTGTGTCTTAACTCTCAGCATAGTGATGGATGGAACGAGAACGGAGTGGTTTGCTGCTGGAAAACTGGGCTAAAGAACTATTTCTTCCTGCAGAAATTCATCACCAGGTGTTATTCAAGAAGAAAGAATTTTTTTTCTAAAAGGCATGGTGTTGCAGGAGAAGTTACCAGGGCAGTATTGAGCTTGGCTTGCTTCACATGGATTGCCTGGCATGAGTAGAGGGGCTGTGCTAATGGCTAAATTGGAAGGCATCCTGAATATCACAAGGAATCAGGATATTATATAGAAATAACTGAGATTACATTGAACACTGGGCTAATAGAAGTAGAATCAAATTCAAAATATAAAATCATAGGTCTTCTCTTCTAAGTGAGTAATAGCAGAGTTTTGTAAAACAGAAACTTGCAGCAAGATTCTCATTATAGATAAACAGTACTTGGATGATCACGGGATGTGCTTTAGCAGCCCCTGTGATATGCATAAAAACAAGTGAACAGAATATTCTGCTCTATCAGTTTGAGTTCATCATTTCTGAACAGTTTAATGAGTAAGGTGAAGAGGCTGTCATCTCAGAGGGAGACATGAGAAATATATTCATCTTATATTCATCTTTTAGATACTGTGTGGAGCAAGAGAATTGAAAGCCAATGGCAGCAGAAGAAAAAACTGGTACAAACAACTGCTGAATGAGTTGAGGTTGAATTCTGGAAGAGGATTCCTGATGGGCAGAGCCCCCAAAGTCCACCACAGCTTTCCAAGGAGCGTGGTGGCAACAAAACAAAACAGAGATTTTCTTAATAAGGAAATTTAAGTTCACAAAAGAAATTATTTTACATTGCTCTTGTAACATCCCAAGGGAAATCTTCTCAGACCTGTGCTTCTAAGAAATGTGTTATGCCACTAGTGCTCATAATGCTTTATTCAAACTATTTTCTTTATCTGGGCAACGTGTGGATGTTATCAACTATACTTGAGACAACCTGCTCTGGAAGTAAAAGCCTGTTGGGATAAATGTTGTGATACAATTACCTTGATATGTGAGCTAAATTTGTAATAGTAAGAGAACATATTTAAGTAATGTATAAAATATGTCACCACAAAAGAATGTACAAATATCCTTCAAAAGGAGCTCAAAAGTTCCAAAACAACACTCCCGGGAAGAAAATCTAGGAGAAAGCAGATTAGCTACAGATACTCATTTCTGGATGTTTTTCTTAATAGTTGCTGATTTAAGAAAGCTGATGGATTCTTAAAAGCCAATTTTAGATTTTAATGCAGTATCAACTGTTTTCTTAAATTCCTTATGGTCTCAAAATTGCACCCATGAAACATCAGCTATGTTTACCAAAATATTTTCAAATTTAGATGAGGGTTGCAACACAGGGAGATAGTTCAAAGAAAGAAGTGTGTATCTAGTGTTGACAGTTTTGCAAAATGATGTGAATATGCATTCAGAATTTTCACTGTAACTGAAAAAATAGATTTTTACTCTTCCAAAAAAAATACCCCACCCTAAACCCCAACTCTATGATTATAACACATTTTGGCTTTAAAAATAGCATTTGTTCTTGTGCTTTAAGACAGAAAGTATCAAGGCTTTTTAGTAGAGCAATTTATTCTATCACCATTGAAAACAAATGTGGAGAAAGAAAACTCTGTTGGGTTCTGATCTTTTTGTTGTTTCTCTGCAAAAAGTAGATCCTATGAACCCGTGACTTTTAATGCCCTGCCAGAGTGCAAAGAATAACAAAAAAGCTTAACAAAAAAAAAAAACAAACAAAACACAACATAAAAACCCCTGAGTTCATTGTTGTATCATGGTAACTGCATAATAAATGCTGTAGATTTGACAATTTAATAGGTGAATAAAAGGAATGCTCAGATCACAGAGGACACAGAGATTGCCTGGCCCCCACTCCAGACCTGCCCATGGTGCTGTGTGACCTCCCTGCCCTCACCCACCAGGGGCTGCTTTGGGAATGGCTGAAGGAGAAGCCAGAGACCCCACCTGGAGTCACTGAGTCCAGCTCTGGAGGCTCAAAATAAGAAGCTTGTGGATCTCTTGGAGCAAGTCCAGAGGAGGCCACAAAGTTGCTCAGAGAGCTGGAGCACCTCTGCTGTGGGGACAACTGAAAGGGAACCTTCCAGAACCTAACAGGAGTGACATGAGAGCTGGAGATGGCTTCTGACAAGAGATATAGAGACAGAGAACAAGGGGGAATGGCTTCAAACTGGCAGAGGGCAGGGTTAGATCAGATACAAGGAAGAAATTTTTCCCTGTGACAGTGGGGAGGCCCTGGCACAGGGTGCCCAGAGATGCTGTGGCTGCCCCACCCCTGGAAATGTTCAAGGCCAGGTTGGATGGGGGCTGGAGCAGCCTGGTGTAGTGAAAGGTGTCCCTGTCCAGGGCAGAGGGTTGGAGCTGGATGGTCTTTAGGATCCCTCCAAACCCAAACCATTCTGTGATAATTGAATGTACAGACCGGATCAATGCAGCTGTCTGAGAGGCAGCACTTCACAGCATGATAGAGATTTAGCAGAAATGTTGGCACTTTTGGAGAGACACAGGTCTATCAAGACCTCTGACAATGTGAGAGGTGCTTGCTTTGAGTCAGACTAGTAGTGCAGGAGTAGACAAATTTAATTTGCTTTTAATTGAGTAACTTAAGATACTCAATAATTTCAGTTTCCAAGAAAGGAATGATGCAATTTAGTCTTGAAGTACTTAATGAAATGATTATTGAGCTGGGTCAGGCCATAAAGGGCCCTCTAGCCCAAGGTCCTGTATGAAACAGAAAGCAAAACCAGGCCAACTGTGTACAGTATTTCTAATACTTCCAGCCTTTAGATATTTCCAGAGTACAGACTTAGAACCTGAGACAGCTTCTGTGTTGGCCTCAGTGATGTATAGATGGGTATATAGATAGATACATATAGAAGTATTTATTTTTTCCCCCTGGAAGTGAGGCTGGTGGTCCCTTTGACTCCTGTGGACTAAGCACTCATCTGGGAAGGAGGAAGGTGTAGTAGAAGGAAATGTATCAGGATTGAGTGACTGGTACCAGATAAAAAAGTAATAATGGGCATTGCTGTCCACTGGAATGGCTCACAGCTGTTTAACATAGAGATGTTGTCATTTGGGTGATGAGATAAAGACGCCCTGCTATATATTTGATTATAATACTTAACATTATACATTTTAGAGCAGGTTAGGTATACATATCTGCATGTGTGCAATCTTAATATCAGGGATAAATTTGCGTAATTATAGCTCATAATTTGTCTCGTTGCAGCTATTTTTGAAAGTTAAATAATTGCTGATAGAAGGGAGTGGTAATTTACGGCAAGAAAAAATCCTCTTGCCTCATCTTATGTGGAGGGTGGTGGGTGTAATTCTGAAGCTGGTCCTGTTTGCTGCTTCTCTAAAATATGCACTGCTGCTATCTGTAGACACGTTTTGGGGACTGAAAAGATTCACAGCAATGTGGGTATTTTCTTAGTAAATGAAATGATCACCATGTAGAACGCTTGTAAAATATTTAGATAAGTGGTTGTCTGTAAGTGGGGATATGTAGGTATGTTTTCTAAATAAAGATACTTAATTTTGAAAGAAAATAACATAACAAATTTCTGGTTGCTAATAATATGCCGGAGAATAGATTTTTTTTAAACTGATCTAGGTGGCCACAGCTAGGGAAGGCAGCAGCTTATTTAAGTAGTAAGCTGTTTTTAAGGAACCATGTCTGTTTATTAACTAAACGATGTTCAACAAATGATTAGATTGAAATGTGGATATTGCCTTTGAGAAGATGAATGTCATGAGAAGGAGCTGATGGGATTATAACTTCGAATATATTCCTGTTTATGTGTTTAATGTACTATTAAATGCCATTTGTGTAAGAAAGAATTAATAATGGATCTAGTATAAACAAATATTGTTTTTGTATCACTTAGGCTCTATTTGATTTTTGTTTCATGACAGCAGTTCAGAATTAAGGTTCCATTATTTATTAACTAGAAAGAAGGACAGGAAACAGCACATCTCATGTGTTTAGCTAGGAAATCTGTGGAAGCTGAGGAAATGGCTAAACATTATGGATGTAAAATACTCAAAAGTATGAAAGTCCACTTCCAGGAAATTCTGGATATTTTGCTATAAAAGAAATATTTGGAAGAGCTGACAAGACATCAATCATGTGAAGGCACCCTGAAAGCATCACGTTATCTGGCATTGGTAGAGGATTAAAACTAATTTAGGACAGTCTTCTAATGCAGTTGGTATGGCGTAGTTAGCCTGGAGAGACCAACTACTAAGGAGTTTCAGGAACTAATGATTGTAAACTTTAATAAACATGATCCCAGTATTTTAAATTTTTCATTTAGGACATGACTCAGAGCTGTGTAGGAATAACCCAACACAGACAGTGGGCATTGGGCATGTGCCTAAGTATGTTCTTCCCAGTAGTGAAGCCTTTGCCATAAGAGATGATCCATCTTCCTCCCTCAGAAATAAAGAACTTCTCCAACACCTTTACAGAAGACTGGGAAACCACTTCTCGCTGCATTCCTTAGTAGGGGAAAAATATCCATGCAGGAAAACACTTTATCATGTGTAAAGTGTAAGACCTTCAAATTCAGTGGGATTCATTGTGTTCCTAAGTTCAAGCAAGTTCTTTAAACTTAAGAGTTATTCAGCAGGCAGAAAATTATGACCAGCAGGGTCAGTCTATCAGGTAAAATACTTGCTTTGTGTATTTAAGCACATTTGCTGTCATCCTAAATGTGCTAAAAATCTTTGTGTACTCCAGTAATGACTCAGTAATGCTGAAGTCTGACTAGTTAAGGAATTAATTTGCTGTAAATAATCCCCTGTGTAGGTAATCTGGTTTTATTACATTTAACACCAAAATCAGCATCATATTTGAAGGAATAAATTACAAAACAAGAAGTCTAAAAAGTAATTATTGCCTATATGGTAGTGAATTCTGTAGTGATTCACTATGGGGTTTTTTTCTTTTGTTTTGGAGGGGTTTTTTTGTTACTTTCGGTTGTGCTTTATAAAACATGTTTATAGACTATGTCAGCAATGTTCTTCCTCAGTTGCTGTTGCAAAGACTATTTTCGTAGTTTATCACAAAATGCCAGGTTTGCTCAGCATGTAATTTAATCTTATGCTTGGAAGCATCCACATTACTTGGTTATCATGAAATTATTCTTTAATAAAAATGTATGGTTTGTGATCTATATTTTATTAATTTGGTGAGTCAGTTTATCGATTGTTGCAGATGCCATGAATGTATAATTTGTCACAGTTATTGGTTGCCTGTCAGCAGTTCATAGTGTCACAGTGTTCTTGGCTCTTGGGGCACCTTAGGCAAAAACCTCTCTTGATCTGCAAAAGAAAAGCTTTCTCCTGTAAATTATCATCAAGACTTGGGTTGATATCGGGTTTATCACTTCACAGCATGTATTATCCTGTATTAGCTCAACTCTGTGAATATATTCATAACCTGGCCTGCTCAGGCAAGGGCTTTGAGCAAATACACTTTAGAGATTTTTAAATGCTGGGGGGTGAGGTCAGGAGGAGCACAGCACCAGAAACAGGAGGCACAGGCTTTGTCACTGTTTCAGTTCTCTCTGAACTTGGGAATTATTAGGGTCACCAGAATTGAAAACCAGAAGAAAATTCTGAGGCATTTTT
>JANPWX010019079.1:81811-165461 GCA_024734555.1 Trochalopteron elliotii
ATTATTATTATTATTATTATTATTATTATTATTATTATTATTATTATTATTATTAAATAAACGCTATTTATACAAGTGATCTGTACTTTTAAAATGAAGCCAGCTACAGTTCAGCAACTGCTGTTTGAAAGCAGAAATACCCATGTGTACATTTTATGGCACTTTGATTTTGTTACATAATGGCATGCATAATTTTCATGCATTATATAAACTTTTTTCAGAACATCCTGAGAAAACAGACAAAATAAGGTCTACGTCTGTTTGAGACTTTTTTAGCCTAAGTAGCAAGTTCTGTTTCTAATAGTGTGTAAACAAACTGCAGCCAGGCTGGCAGGCGTCGCCTGCTTGTGGTGGGAACAGAAATATGAAAGATGATGTGAGCACTGCAGAACTGAGTTACCCTCCACGCCTCCTGCTTGTTTTCTCACCCGGGCAGGTGAGGGGAAGCAGATGAAGGCTTTCCTTTCCCTTTGGCACAGTACTGGATTGCTTCTCTGCTACCAGGTAGAGATCCTGTGACCCCATGTGGCTGCAGAAAACCTTGTTGTTTCTTACTCTAAATGTTGCTAAGTGTAGACTTACTATCCAAAGGAGATACATGTTACTAAAATATATATATTTTCCAAGTATGACTAGATAATATACTCTTCTGAATAACTCAACATAAAAAAAGGTCGGATTAGGAAAAAGTGAAAAATCCTTTTAGTTGTTTTCCTTGGGGTTATATTTTTTCCTAATTGTATGAGTTGGATAACAGACTCCAGTGTGCACGAGAGGATTCACATAGATAAAATAAATTTGCTAAACATAGATTACTGGAGGTTTAGCAACAGTAATATGGATAAATTATTCATTCATTACCAAACAGTTTCTGAATTTCTTATTTTACCTACTTGTGGGACTGAAACAATCGAAGTTTTAGCAGGTGCTGCCTAGTTGTTTTGTAGCTGGTTTTTGTTTGCTTTTTTCCTTTTGTCATGACCTTGATGGATGGCGAGAAAACATTTCCTTGGTGAAATGTGAGGGATTACTGAGTCTTCATGGTGGTAGTTTCTGTCTTATAGTGATGTGACTTATGGTAGCACTTTTCCCTGATAGCAGCAATGTTTATTTCAGAAGTATAATTTTCATATTTAAACACATGCAGCGCTAGATTGGAAAACTTTTAATGACAATTGCATGGCATGTTTGTTTGTAAATGGTTATGTTGAATGACGGGAGAAAAATTAATTTGTAGTTGCTAAAGATCTGTGATTTTTATATCTGTTATTTAACAGAGCTGTAATGTTATCACTCAGCGCTGCCAGTTGGTTATAAAGTGCAATGTGTAACATTTCCTGGTAGTAGAGTTGCTCTAAGTGGAGAAATAATTTAAGTGGTACAAGGATTTTTATAGTCTTCTCGTCACAATTAACTGTTTCGATGAAATATGAATTTACACAACATCTGCCTTTCGGGACCGGCGTTCCCATCGGAGCCCGCTCGCTTCCCACAGCAGCGGCATCCTGCCTGGAGCCCCCGTGGCAGGGCAGGATGGGCTGGAGCCTGCCTGGTGGACAGGAAACCACGGCAGTGCAGTGATTCACTTGGTGTGAATCCTTGGGAAACTTGGGCAGGAAATGCTGCTGCTGCTGCTGCCTGTGAGTGTGGAACCTTTCGGTTTCACTTTAGCAGGGGGCCTGGCTTGGGCACGGCGAGGTCGTGACCTGCAGATGGCTCGTCCCATCGTCGCTCCTGCAGTCGCTGCTCATCCCCCTGATTCCTGTGCTTGCGTGTGGCCTATTGATGGGGTGTGGTTTGGGGTCTGGCACACAGTATTGCAATTGATTTTGGAGGAAACGGCAAGCTATTTCCTGAAACTGCAGAGGAGGACTTGCAGTGAGATGGGGGAACCCAGCTGGGCTTTGCAGTGTCGGAGCAGTGGGTTGTCTCCTCGAGACTCTTCTGCTCCACATCTCTGTAGTGGTCACTCTCTTACCAGAGGGGAAGAACGGGCATTTTATGTAGTTACTCCTGTCAAATTTATCTCTCCATAGACCGCTGTGTCTTTTACTGTTTTGTTTTCCTGCACCATGGGGTGGAGGATGCCTCTCACCACTCCTGGCTAAGCTCAGAGATTGTCATTAATGTTTAACTGCTGAAATTTTTTCTGTGCATCCCATGAAAGGCAAGTTCACAGGGGGTGAAGTAGCTTCAGAGACAGTGGTGCTCCTCCTTGGTAAGGGCTGGCTTGGCAGATCAGGAGGTGCTTTTGGAAAGATGCAATTTCCCATCATGGGGCAACTTAGAGCACAGTGAAAAATGGGCACAATGATAAGAGACTGTGGAAAAATGTTAAAAATAATTCTGTACCACTTCTCCCACTTTTCATACATGGCCTGTCTTGGCTAGTAAATGTTCCAGGCCGCTGCTGTCCCTCAGGAAAGAAACTGTGCAAGTGTAAGGTCTCAGCCTGGGATGAGCAATATTCAGTACGTGGAAATGGTACTGAAACATTGACACTAAATGCTGTTGGCACAACATCCTGCAAATTTTGAGGCACAATTTCAAGAAACGAGTACTCAAACTAGAGGTTGTACAGCTTGGAAGGTCTGGTGTGTTTGTTCTCTCGGGCTGTGTAAACTATCTCAGTGCTCTCTGCTATTTCTGCTGTCATTCAGGGCAAAATAATTGAGGTCGTTCATGGAGCAAGCTGTGGTGTTGTGGAGACAGCAGCAGGCTGTGCCGTGTGCTGCCTTTACATCCACGTTTTAGGAGATGAAGTAAAAATAGTTCCAAGTGTCATATCTTGGTGAAACCATCCAGCAAAACCTCCTGATTCTTGTACAGATATTTCGTTCAGCATTTTTCTGCTGCTCCTACCTAAATCTTTGCTTCTAATTGATCTCTTACTCAATAATTGCAAATTATTACAGTTGTTCAGCCAGAGCGAAAATTATGTGTAACAGGTTGCTGTTATAGTGGAGATCAATCGTGTTACCTTAGAGCTAGTTTAATGTGGTGAAGGAAAGAGCCCAGACTAGTTAATTGTCTCTTCTTTGGGTTATCCTTCTATAAAATGGGGATAAAAGTCATTGTAAAAGGTGCTTTAGGACTCACTAAATATTTTTGAAGCACTTAGGAATCGTCGTTAAAAAAATAATTGCCTAGTAAATTGTCTACTTAATAAAATGTAAAAATAAAATATGTAGAATATATTAGACTTCATAATCATTTAAATAGATGCATGTAGTTTATTTACCTTCTCAATGAGAACTAACAACCATTGAAAGCAAATAGATCTTCAGGAAAACTATATTGGCAAAATGAGATTATTTAAATTAAGGTTTCCAGTTCACTAGCTTAAATTACTTTTACGTTTATGATTTAGGCTCTGATTTAAATCATACTTTGTACTGTTAGTGTTCAAAATTTATCATCAACATTGAAGCTGTGAACACAAAAGACATTCTTGGCAAGACTTGCGGAATGCAATGTCAGTACATTTCTCTGGAATACTAAAAATTTAGAAAACAAAACCTTTCCCTTGACACTTATGACTTTTGATATATGGGGGAAAAAAGAAACCTTAACAAGACAAGCTGCAAATGGTTATATTTTAGTCAACAGACTAATGGGTGGCTGTTCCAATGGTCTGGAAGGGGTTGAGTAGAGGTACTGCTGGCACGTGTCTCTGTGGTCACTGGTCTTTTTAGAAGGGAAGGAATATTTATAAAGACTTTCTTGAATAAATAACATCAATCTCTTCATCAAATATGAAAGGACTGGTAATGGTAGCTGTTGTTTTTGTAGATGAAGAGAAGTACCAAGAAAAATTGTTTTGCATTACCAGCAGAAATACTGCCGAGTGGAAAGGACTTCCTAGAGCTTTTTATTCATTTATTGTTCTGCTGAGCAATTAGAGGAACAAAATCTCTTTACATCTTTTTTACACTCGACAGATTGGCGTTTGTTTTTCTCTCTGTTTCAAAATCCCCAAACAACCAACAAGCTGAGGTTTTCTTCAGTAAGGAAGGAAGTTTAGACCAAAGTTTCCAGAATTTGTGACTCTCATTCTTGTGTTACCACAGCTGGGAATACGAAGGGGAAGGTGTGGGCTTCATGTGGAAGTTGCAAGTAGCCTTGTAAGCTGTGCAAGGCTGTAAATCCTCAAAACCACCTCTGCCTCCCAGCAGTTTTCCATGGATCCTGGGGCAGCCAGGGTACAGTGTGGTCCCAGGGGTGGGGGAGTTGTAGGTGATGCTCAGGTGGGTGCACTGAGAACATGGTGCACTTACCTGTCTTGCTGATTTCTTTTGGATGGTCAAAGGGGATGGACTGCTCACTCTCTTCACAGGATCCATTTATGCTCAAGGTTTTTTCAAAATTAAATGCCTGTGAAATCAGGAGCTGAAGAATGGCTCTGGGCATGGACTTACTAGCCCTTCACTTGCCTTTAGGAAATTTTGTAAACAGGGATCTGATTTGCATTTGTTAAGAAATGGTAATTTCAGCTTTAAATAATGATGCTTTAAATTGTGATTTGCATTTGTATCTTTACAGTGTAAATACCAGATTGTATATGTAGTTTTGTACCTTCCTTTTTTCATTCTTGCTCAGAATATCTTGGAATGGAATAACCTATGAGTTGTTGCTGTGGCTTATTGGCACCACATTTTGAAATCCAAGTTCAATAAACATATTTCCTATCCTCTCCAAAAAAAAAAAGCAACAACAAAAAAACCAAACCAAAACAAAAAAAAACCATTATTTCCTGAATTATACAAAATGTTGCTTGGCTCATTTTGTGCATACCCACTTCAGTGACCAGAATGTCAGTAGAGGCTTTGTTTAAACGTTTTTCTTTATTTTTTTCCTTCCAATCCCACCCACACATACACCTGTTCATCTAAGTCTTTTGGGCCAGATATCAGTTTATTTGGTTGGGTTTTATGGCTTTTTTTCCCCTCCTGCTCCATTCAGTTAACTGCTTGCTGTCAGTTGTGGCACATCCCCTTGTTTTCTGTAAGTTACCCCTGGAAAAAAGACTTGTTTCCAAAGGCAAAAAGGTAATCTGGCTGGGAGTTGAATTAACTGTTGCAGTAGCTCCTGATAAACATCTGTTGCAATACTCCCAGATGAGAATATTGTTTTCAAAACTATTTACTGCACATTTTGAACCGTTCACTTTACTTGTGGTTTTATTTTTTTCCCCCTCCAATTACTAAATTTTTTCAAAAGGACATAAATCCATGGAGCCCATCTTGGAGGCTGTATTTATTTTATGATACAGACAAGGAAATGGGGTTGTTGAGTTACTGTTCATGCGCTGGAGCCCCAGAATATTTCTGACTGGAGCATGGAAGTGTGTGCATTCCTAAATAAAACCCAACTGCAGAGCAGGCCCCTGGGAGTGCTGCCCTGTGTGTCTGTGCTCTGCCTGTGCTGGACTCCCTGGATGATGTTTTCCTCCTGCTCTGAATTTGGCAAGATAAGACTGGTGGGGAGTGGAGTTTAACTTGGATCTGAAACCCAAGGGTGGGTATGTGGTTGGAAGGGTTTGGCCAACTGGGCTTGGGACTTTGCCATTGAGGAAACCTTCTGCTGTTTATTTGGAATATTTTTGAAATTTTGTTTGTTTGTTTTATACATTTTTTAAAAAAAAGTTTTTTAATTCTAGATTGAATGGATGAAATAATGACAGTTTCTCCTGCAGCTGGCTTTTGAAGTTAGGTCTGCCAGCAGCCACTTAGTGCTGTAGCTGAGGATCAGCAAGCAAACAAAGCAAGCTTTGGTAGGTTTTCTCAAAACATCAACAACCTTCTCCCCCACCCCACCCAAACCACAAAACCAAACCATTCTTGGTGTCTCTGGGAAAATAACATTGGAAAGCAGTATGGAATACCTCAAATGGTGAGTGTTTTCCAACAAATCGTTTTTCTTTCTTATGTTAATAAGGACAATGCTCTCAACATAATCATGTTCAAAGTACTTTCACCCATATTTCTCAGAAGCTGAAAAGTATTTTGTGCTGAATTTCATATCTAAATGTTTCCTATCACAATCAAAGAAATCGTCTGGGTGCTTTACATATGTGTTAACCTTTACCAGAATTAACTTTCTTTGCATAGCAGTCTAACAAAGAAAGGGAATTTCCAAATACCAAAGCTACTTGTAGCAAAATACAAGAGTCTGTAACTTTATTTCTTGCTGATTTTCTTAGGTCTGGCAGAACCCATGTTGTTTTAGCAATAAATCTGTAAGAACATCTGTTCTGATTCAGAGCAAGCACTTACAATTCAATATCCTGTCTCTGATGGTGATCAGCAGGTATCTGGGGAAGCATACAAGAACACTGATAAAGTGATGGAATCGAAGGTGAGATTTCTTAGTTTACCAGTTCTATGGTGGCATTAGGACTTTCAGAATCTGCATCCTAATCAAAATGCTGAAATGACAGGTGTGAGACACTTAACAGCCTCAGCTTTCTCTTAGACTGTGGTAGTGATAGGATAATAAAAAAAGGAAAAAAGCCCTGAAAAGTAATGGATAGTATGTAAAAGACAGAAAAATAATGGGATAGGCTGGGAAAAGGGAGAAAAGGGACTATAAACTACTGCATAGTGTAAAGAAATGGCAGAAAAAGGTTGGCTTGTTACCCAAGAAATGAGACCCTCCTCCACTGGAGCTTATTGAGACCTTGCCCTGGTGGGCTCAGCCATCACCTGCATCACATCATTTGGGCATGGGGAGAGAAAAGGCAAAACCAGGACATGGAGAAATAGTTGGCCTGAGCCTGGTTCAAGGCAAGAAAGATGGTAGAGGGCAGACAAATTAAGTGTGGGAGAAGAAACACATGGGAAAGGGGAGCATGATGATGGGAGTGTCCAAGAAACCTGTAGAAACTGAATTATTCTCTGTCTGTAAATATCTGTTCATTCAAATTGATGAATGAGAAATGTTGTCTGTGTAGAAAATTTGTTTTGCAGGTTTGTACTGACACCCTTGGAGCATTACTGTAATTTTTCCCAGGCTTCAAGACAACCAGGTTTTATTTTTAGTGCTGCCCTGGGTTCTCTTTTGTGGCAAACCTGTTCCAGCTTGCTGCAGTCATTCCTACTAAGACCATTTAAATAGCAACTCAAAAAAAGCTATTAAAGCAATGTAAATAGCAATAAATTATTTTGGCTTTGTGTGGATTAAAAGGTACACTTGGGATGGACTTGGTTTTGGGTCAGGTTTTTTAATGCTCTAGAGCAAAAGCGTGACAAGCCTCACTTACATCACTGGTGTGCAGAGGTGATGGTGCTGTGCTTTAAATAAAGACACGAGGGCGTTGTGACTGGGATATTGTCACTGGAGCCGTCACTTAAAAGGAGATTTTTAGGGAAGCTTTTACAAAGGTGTGTGGAAAACTGTTATTGACTATCTAAAGCAAATTTGAGAATAATATCCAGGGGGTGCTGCAGTGGATGAGGAGGTGTTAAAGCGAGCTGCTCACTAAAGTAAGTCATACTGCAAGCTAGGATCAAACCTGACAAATCCAGGGTTTATTGTATGTATCAGATGAAGAGAAGAGGATGCACTTGAGTACAAAAGGGCAAAACCCATCCTGAATTTAAACACAGTTTACATAATCCTGTGAGCAAGAAGGAGTGTTGTAATAACCAGAAAAAGGGGCTGCTTTCTGGTACCTTACAGAAGGTAACGTAAGGTAGAAGCTTCATCTGTGGCTAGAGACCAGGCAAAGGAGATTTATCAGCTCATAGAAAAGGTGGGTACAAGATTAAAAAAATCCCATACTGGTCTTTAATAAGTCGATATTTTCATATATATGTATATAAATAAACACAAATTAATAATACTGGTGGTATTGTGTGTGTATGATATTAGAGCAAAGCTTCCCATAATTAAAGGAAAACAGTGCACAAGCAGCTTCACCAGTATGGGAACAGGAGGGACTAAGACAGGATTCAGCTTCATTTACCTTTTTAAGAGGATTGTAGGAAATGGATCTTTTCTCAGTTTCCAAGAAGGCTTTTCCCAGCCTGGCATTCTCAAATCCAAGGAGCCTGGAGTCTGGGGCTGGTTTTCTCCAATCTGTGCCGTAGAAGATGCTTTGATTTGCACGCTGTTGCTGTGGCAGCTGTGGACAGGAGGACTACAGGAATGAATTATGCTTTCTCTTTTTGCCAGGGAATTTCACCTTTTCCACTGATTATCCATGCTTCTGAAGAACCTGAGTATTCGTTTGCTTTCTGTTAGCAAATAATTTTAAATGCAGCTTCCACAGTTACTACTCTCAGTAGGAAAATAGGAGCTCTAACAAGGCATATATAAAATAAAATTTTCCAGAATCTAATAATCTGGATTATGCTTGCTGCCCTTACTATGCAGCTTTTTATTAAAAGGTTTATAAAGGTAACACATCAGCACTGACTTTTCTCTCCCATCGCAGCAATGTTTCTTGTGTGTTTTAGATGCTTTATAACCACCTTAGAATAAACAAACATTCTCCAGCATCAGTCTGGATGCACTTTTACAGCACACTCAGGACTTTTATATGGATGGTTTTGTATTTTCTCTTCTGTTACATATCTCCATGTTTGCCTATCAAATCCTTTCTAAGCATCCCAATGATTTCATTGGCATGCACGAGTAGATGTCTCCGTTGTATATTGAACGTAAAAGAGAATTTATTCTGGAATTTCAACCTTCACTTAAAAATACTTGGTTTTCCTATATCCTTACAGGATTGACGTGACTTTCAAAAGGAGATTGCTCAGAATCAGGGAGGAATCTGATGGCACATTTGCACATCAGTTTACAGTGACTGTTTTACACTCAGATTTTATTTAACTTGTAATAATTCTGTTATGGCTTCTTTAGTAAACAGAAATAGCCCTACAATTCTGTTTCACAAATGCCTCATTATGCTGAGCGGTTAATAGTTCTGCTAGTATTGTTAAAGTATTAAGAGAAGAGTAATAATTGCTCTGCTGTAATTGTATTGAGGCTAAAAAAGCATTCTCATAGAATATTAATGAGAGCCTTTTTTGAGGTATGAATTACTGTTCTTAGGACAGAAAATAACAACAACAACAAAAAAAAACCACCCCAAAAAAACACCCCAAAAAGTACCATCCTGGAGGAACATAATAACAAAAATCAATAAGGCTTTGATTTAGTCTGGAACTCCCTTGCTCCTCCTCTCCTGACCCCATTTGTGCTTCCTGTAGGTCCCAGGGATCGGCTCCGCACCATATGTGCTCCGATACCTCGCCACCGTAGGGGGCTGGGAGACTTTTAACAATGAATTTTCTTTTTTTTTTCTGTTTATCTCAGCCCTAAATTACTTTAGCTTTATTTAGTCTTAAAAACTGTGACTGTGGAGCTAATATTTTATGCAGCATCGAGAGGAACTGGAAGTGCTTTTCATTGCTATGCAAAATGCAGCTGGGGAATGGTGCAGAATTAACGACAGGGAGTTGTGCTCTTGAGAGTGTGAGCAGTAGTTTATTTTCATTTCTGTCATTAAATATCTTATTACCAACTATTTGTTTTTTCTTTCTTCTCCCCTGCTGTGCAGAAAAAAAAAAGGGTGATTACTAGAAGGTAAGAATTGTACAAATGCTGGAAAGTACCTTAAGTCACTGACCTTCGGTTGACCTCCTCCACTGCTGGTGTGAGCCCTGATATTTTTTTTTCAGAGCTAAGTTAATACCTCTGTCATCCTTTTCCTTTCATCAAATCTTACTTAATTTTATACCAAGTTGATGATTTGTAAGCAAAATCCAAATATAGGAATAATTAAAAGAACGATCTCTTGTAAATCTGAAGAGGGTGCATCAGGACATAATAAAGCACAAGTGTTTCCTGGGACTTGCTTGACCATTAAAAATTCACAGTTTATGTTGCATAATACAATTTTCTGACTGTTTTTGGTAGCAACTATTTCTAAACAGGCAAATGAGCTGCTGTTGCCACACTTGGCTTTTTCCAGACCCATTGATCTAAAGGTGCAAACTTGAGTTTGTTGTTTTCTGAGATTTCAAAGGGGCTTCGATTTATATTCTAAAGCATGTAATTTCTTTTTTCGGTCTCATGTACCAGCTCCTTGTCATCCTTCATTCTTCCTCATCTGACATCAGATTCTCTCTTGTCCATTTAAAACTGAAACTTGAAAAACTGCAGTTTTATACTTTGTATTATTCTTTTACCCCGGAGCTGTTTTTAGTGTCTTTATTGCAAGTAGACAGATGGTGATATTTGGTTTCCTGTCAGTTTTAATGAATATAGATAGGAGTGATAAGAACATTTGCTTCGTTTAGCAAACTTCCTTTTCTGGCTTTTAATTAATGAAGTGCTCACTGGTGTGCCGCTGCTTTTGTATGTGCCACAGTAAAATCTCTTGTACGACTCCACTCTTAGTGTCGGATAATGAGAAAAGAGGATGAAAATAACTTTTTTCTCTCAAGATCCTTTAAAGTTTACTTACCCAGACTTGGAACGCTGCAGACATCAGCCATGGAACTGCTCATATGAGCTGCCGTGGCAGCATCCTTTGTTGCTGCTTATTTTGGTAATATTTTGTTTTTATACCAAGAACCCAAAGGAAGTGGTCTGTGTTTGGTGTTCGCCTCACCTTGGGTGAGGTTCAGCTCAGCTTTGGAGCAATTTGTTTCTCATGCAACTTCTCAGATCAAATAAGGTCCACGGCAGAAATGTGGTAAAATGGAAAAGAAAACCCTTGGCTTTTCAACCTTTTTTCCCTGCAATTTGTCCTGCCTTGGAGAGAACTGAAACATTAATCTTTAACATTGATTTGATTTTTTTTCAAATAGTTTGATTTCTGTGTTAGCTTAGCACAGACATTATTTGAGATTATTGTAAACTATTTTAGAGTCCATTATTTTTAAGATCTTTCTCCAGAGTTTAACACCAAGGGTTTTTCCATTCTCTTTGTGTATATTGGGGTTTTAATACTGAGGCAGGATCAGGGCTTGTAGGTGAAGTTGTTTAAATAATTTCTGCTTTTCCATAACAGTTTGAGTTCTTTAATGGTAAAAGTAACCATGTCTGTGTGTGTAAAATATTGCAGGTGGGTAAAGTCTGAATACTGGCTGTGGATTTAAAATCTGTGCTTTAGCTTTGTAGCTGTAACAGTTTAAGATCTCACTAGATGGAGAGGACTGGAGTGAAGGACCAGAATGTGATCTTTGGGAACATTATTTTCTGAAGCATCTGACTATTGCTAATTCTGAAGAAACTGATTTTAAACCTGTTGTATGTTAATATTTGTGCTTCCTGAGTTTAAAAAAGGACTATATTTTGTACTTTTTTCGGGACTTTTGTTTTGCTGTCGCCTTATAAGGGTAGGATTTGGTTCCCTGATGGCAAATCTGTTCAGGGGAAGAAGAAGTTGGTTTATTTTAGCAAAGCTGTTTTAAAATACTCCAACAAGCCTAGCAGGAGGCAGAAATAGTTGTTATTTTATATTATTTCTTAGGTCTTTCTGAAAACGTCACAAAGTGCAAACCCTGTTCCTATGGAAAACTCTTCTCCTGGTGAAAGACACCTCCATTTTAAATGAGTTAAAAACAAACAAATTGTTTTCTCTGATGCATTTGGTGAAGGCAAATAATCAGGTACGTGTACTGCACTCATTGCACGGATGGTATCACCTTTGCAAACAAACAGTGACTGAGGTTTTGAACGTGTCCTTCCTCCCCAAAGGTCACAAGCAAGAAAACAAACCCATGAAAGGATGTCTCAAGAGCAGCTTGTATTTAAATAAATACTCACTTTCTGTGCTTGTGCTCACTGTCGGCGGGTTTGCAGTTCTCGTGGCAGTGTTGGTTTGTGCAAGGGGGATGAGGGAGGACGTGTGAGCCATTTCTAGGGGAACATGGATCTCTGTGGGCAGCTGCAGCACGGTGCCTTCTGCTTCAGTACCTGGAGGACAGCTCAGGTTCTGTGGGAGCAAGCCCAGGCATGCTCATGTACTCTGTGCTATCATGAGGGTCCTTTCTTCTGAACCAGAAATTAACCATATTCCAGACAGCAGTGCACAGTACCAGGGTCAGTTTTAATCTATTTTCAGTGCAGAAATCAGTGTAAACAAAGAATGCATGGTGGTGCCTTCTAATGTGTAGGCAAAAACATTTTAACACTGATAGTTGCAAATTAAGGTTGTGCTTTCATCTCTTTCTGGTTCCTTGTCATCCTTCAGGAAACAGAACCACGTGTCTTCTCTCTTATAATAAAAGAATGCTTTCTGATGCCTCTAAGATGGTATTCCTTGCTGTATTTGACATAGGTATTTGTGAATTTTATATGAAATCCACGCTTGAATTAATGGGAAAAATAAACACATTTAATTCAGACTGAATAAAATCTTCTCCCTCTGGAAAGAGACCATAGTCTGTATGTGTGGGGTTTATTTTTTCTTTAGCATTTGCTTCTTATTCTCCGAATAATTGTAGTTGCATGTTCTCCTTTTCAATATTTGCCAAAATCTCCAGCAGTTCTTATTCTCTCATATCTCGTTCAGTCATGAGCCAGAAGGAAAGAAAGTCATCTGGAAAAGAAAACCCACAGGGCTTCATTCCCTTCCCACGCCCCATCATTTTCTCTCCACATATTTGAAGATGTGAAGCAATTTAGATCAGCGTTCTCCATCGTTCCCTTTTCCTAACCCACTTCCTCTTCTTGCAGAGAGAAACAAAAGGAAGACACAGAAGAGAAGTTGAAGAAGAAAGGAAAGACAGAGGAAAAAAATAGTGGAAAAAAGCAGAACAGAGTTGGCTTTTCTAAAAGGAGTTGTCCAGAAAGCAAAATGAGCAGCTTTCCTCCTCTTTTTTTTCTGTTTTTAGCCCATCCCAGATACTGCAATTCTGAGATAAGTGGGTCAGGCAAAAGGGCATAATTAATAGTGATTTCACAGTTGCTGTGGGTACAGGAGAGCATAGTGGGAAGAATGGATTCAAGGAGGAAATGTTGGCAGGCTCTCAGTGGAAAGCTCCCAGCTGAGCCCTAGGTTGCCATGCCCATCTTCTGCCATAAGATTTTGGGCTGTGCCAGGCAGGTGGGAGCTGGATCAGAGTGGGAATAGAGCAGATGGATGCTCTACTGGATGCTCTAGTGGATGAAGTACAGCACATCTTAAGTACACTGAATTTAGTATGGAACAGGATGCATTTGTGAGAGCAGCTGGGGAAAGGATGGATCAACCCTTTGAAAAGCATTGTGGGGAAACAAAGAGCTAAGTACCCTCTGAGTATACCCAGGGGGCATAATGGGACATAATTTTTTTCTGTCAGATATTCTGATTTTATTACTAAGGACCATTTCTTGTGTCCCACGTGCGCCTCCAGTTCCTGTTACCTTGCAGTGCTTTGTTTCCTCTGGTTGGTGATCATGTAGCATCAGCAAGGCTTGCATGGGATGTGGTGCATAAGGTTCAAGGACAGCAGTCTGTGCATTTCTGCTGAGAGATTAACTTGATTTTAACATCTGGAGAGAAGGAGAGAGCACGTGCAGCAAGTTACAGTTTGAAGGTGCCACTGCAGAGAAGCTTCTTCAAACAGATGTAGTGGCATTGCTGTCATGGAAGATGGAAGGACAAACCACTTACGTTGTTCAAATCTGCCTTCTGCAAAGTTTAATTTTATTTGCTTTGCTTTTCCTGATGGAGCCAAGTTGCTGTGTCCTGGTCAGGGGATGGTGCCATGGTTTTGGGTGCTCCTAAAGCCCTGATGGATCTTTCCAAATTCTGGTGCCCCATCTGCTCTTGAACAGGTGGAGCCCCTTGGATTAATATTCCCAACAGCCTCTGTGCTTGGATTACACATGCCCAACATCACCTGCTTGTGTTGTCACCAGAGCCTGCAAGAAAAGTTTTTCTCTTGTTGAGAAGGAAATGCCTGAACAGGAGGAGCTTTTTACATCCCTGTGACACATTCAACTCGGCCACCTTAGAAATTTAGTTGGTGGGAGCAGCATGTCTTGGTTGCTTATAAAGATTCACTTCATCCAGCTGTGGCCTTTGAGGGCCAGAGAGATCACTGACCTGCATCCCTTGCTGGAGATGTGTTGGTTGTGAGGTTGGACACTGTGCTTGCAGAAGAAAGGCAATGTATGGGATGGGGTGCTCCCTGATGGAGAGGGGGAGTGCAACACCTTGGGAAGATCTTACTTTTTTGCCTCCAGAAAAATAGTAAATTCATGCTTTTAGATCTATAAAAGTGCTTGTGGATACCAACAAATTGCAGAATAGTTGGCTTTGTACATCACGTGGTTTCAGCTCTTGAATGCAGAGGATGAAGGAGAAGCATCTGAGGGGTTGGGTTTTTATTTTAGATCAAGTCTATGTTTCAGATTTTAGGAAATATTAGTAGACTTCATCCTGCTGTTTTTCCATATGGGTTTGAACTTTATGGTATTGAACCTTTGTCCTTTTCATGAAAATAAAAAGACTGTTCTCTCTGTGGTTATGTCTGTGTTATTTTGGTTAAATAACTTGAGGTCTTTATTCACATGATTTAAGATGTTTTGGGATTATTGCTAAAAAAACCCCACGTAACTTTCTGAAGGATTTTGAAGGAAAAAAATTGATTTTTCTGAAAGCAGTAGCTCAGTCATCAGCAGGTCTGTTCTGAGAATGAGTGTGTACAGCCCACACAGGGGCACATTTGATTGTTGGATAGACATCAGTAACTGGTATTTTTCTTCACAAAAACCCTTTTGCTTAATACTGAAGACTTATATAGTCCATTTTTTCAAAAAGAGCATCTGAAAAACTGCTTTAGAAATGTTAGTTATTATCAAACACAAAGTTTGGAACATTTTAATTTTTCTAAATTACGGTAT
The DNA here is from genome assembly GCA_024734555.1 of Trochalopteron elliotii. NCBI lineage: Eukaryota > Metazoa > Chordata > Aves > Passeriformes > Leiothrichidae > Trochalopteron > Trochalopteron elliotii. Next base: position 96,662 of record JANPWX010019079.1, read on the forward strand.
CAGTGCAAAGACAATAAATTGGAACTGAAGGATGCTTTCCAGTTTCTCCATGCTTTAGACAAAACATTTGTGCATCTGTATCTTTTTTCCATATGCTGAAAGTGCCATATGGAGAGGTCACTCTGTATTTCAACTGGCAGATGAAATAGGCTAGAAGTAGGAAGCAACTCTAAACCAAAGGGTTTTTCAGTGAAGGAAAAGCCCCAGATTTGCTTTTGTCCTGTGGTGGACATTTATACTGTTGACTAATAATTATGATTTGTTGTATTCTAACAAAGAGACATCAGTGGGCGATTTTTTGTCAGGGGGAAAAAAGATGACATATGTAGGAATAATGCTGTCTATAAAAGCCAGAAAGCTTGAAGGCAAGTACAGTGAGCTGGAAAATGGTGATCTGTATCCTCAGTGAGCAAAATGTAGGCGAGCAACTGCAATTACATCTTTTACACATGAATGGGGAAAAAAACCCCTTCAGTTGTGCCTGAGTTGCCAAAGCCAATTAAATGCAGGGGCTTAAAGACAGAGATGATGAGAAGAATAAGGGAAGAAAATACCAAGTATTTGGCAAAAGCCTGGTGGGGGAATGTGGTTATCATAAAGGCCATTGGGGAAAAGTGCAGTAGGTGACTTCATGGTCATAAGAAGATGCTCCTCCTCCTGATGTTTTGTAACTTGCAGAGTAGAAACAGCACAACTTAGATCTGTCTAAAAAGGCTCAGAAAGAGTGAGGACAAATTTCTGTTGATGCTCTGCTGTGAAGCAGTGGCCTGATGGCATTATTTGCTGAGGGGAAAAATTATAGATGGCTGAGGTCTCCAGGGAGGATGGAGAGCAAAGTGATGGTTCTGCTTTGGTCGTAACTGAATGCAAGTTCTGCACCTTTGCAAAATTTGATACTGGTTTCATCTTGGAGAAACTCAGAGTGTGAGCTGTTGGCATAAGAGTGATGGAGTTTGCTCACATCAAGGAAAAGGATGGGCAGAGGAAAGAATAGGTTCTGAACCTGGCTGGATGTTGGAGGAGGAGGGCTCATTTCTGGGAAGGGAAGGCAGAAAATAGAGTTAGGAAGTGATAGCCTTGGGAAGGTCAGAGCTGGAAAAAACCAGAAGTGGTTAACACTGTGAAGGACACGAGTTTGAGGGGGGGAGGCTGTTCCAGATGCATTGGTTGAGTAGGAGTTTAGCACTGACCACAGTTTGCCAAGAAGAGGTGGTGAAAACTGGAATATGAAGTATTTTCTTCCTTAAAAAGGATTTTTCCTTCATGTTTTTAGACCTCTAATGGATTCTTGGTTTGAGAATAATTGTAGTTATTTTCTTGTTCTTTTTCTCCCTGTTGTTCAGGCCGAAAATAGAATTTTATGTAACAATCAAAGACACGAAGTTTATTTCTTAAAGGAGATGTTTAATGCTAATACGTCAGGACAGTATTTTGGTTTTGTTTTTCTGTTCCATTCCTCCAACCAGGAGAAATCACATGAAATTTATCATTAAATCAGAAGTACAAAAGGTTTTCTCAGCAGAACATGGTGCCAGTACTTTGACTTAGAAAGGAGTTGTGCAATTCCACGCTGTATTTTTCCTCTTGCAATCCACTTGTCACAGTATGTTATTCCCATTATGAGCTCATGCTTCAGGAAATTGTGCCACGTTTTTTTAATTTTAATTTTTTATCACAGGATTTTCAAATTGAGTATATCTGCTCCCTATAATTTCAAAGCAGAGAAAGAGACTTCCTAGGGCATGTTCTAGCCTTTCTATTTTTGTAACAAAGATCTGCAACTTGGTGGTAGAAGACAAATGATTCATTTTGTCAGGAATATACCACTTTCCTAAGTGGTTGTCAGGGCATGTCTGAAGCAAATACAGAAAGATTAAAAGCAATCATCTTATGTAAACATTCAGCAGGACTCTGGGAAGCAGATACGGAGTCAACAGTCAAGAAACTTTGGATGGGTTGCAATAAATATCTTGTCCTATATATTTCCATAGTGGTTTGGGCTTGTAAGTTGTGGGGCCAATTGCAAGGAAATACTGAATGTTGTTTTATATGGGGATTTGGATACCAATAAACAGATTTCTGCCTGGGTTTCATTGCTTAAAGAAGTGTTGAGTAACTGTAATGTAATTTTTTTAAGGAAACCAGGTTGCATTGAGAGGAAATACTAGTTAAAACTCCAAGTGACTTCAGGAGTTGTGGAACTGCCATGGAAAGTCACTGAAGATTTATCAGCAATATATTTTGATGAGTAAAATATGTGTGTTGCTTTATACTTTTATCATGAATCAGGAAAACCCCTGCAAGAGGCACGGGAAGAGCAACTGTATTTTACATCTTGTCCATTGTTCCCTTTTAGTTTGGCTCTGTGCCCTTCTAGTAAAAATTTGTGTTTCTATAAATTCACATTATATACATTTGCATCACATCTATGTATATGTAAATTATATCAATATATCAAATGCTCTTGGAATTATTCATTCTTCATGCCAAGATGTGTTCACTGATAAGCTGTAGGCAGTTTTTCAGAGATCTATTAGAAATACTTTCATGAGCCTTTTCGCCTCAGTTTTGGTGCTTTTCCAGAAAGGAGCCCTTGCTTCTTTTATTCATAATTTAGTGTGATTATCTGTCATTGTCCCGAAAGGATTCTGACAGGTTGTCCTAATATGAAAGGCTTTTTAGCTGGCAGTGGCAGGAGGCTCCTGCTGGTCCCTCAGGCTGCAGGGGGGGACCCAGGCACTGAATTCCCAGTGGAAAGAGTCTGATAGGAGCCTTTGAACCAGGGTTGTCTTGGATGTAGGTCCCCTCTTCGGAAATTACTGCTTGAATTTAGAAACTCAGTTCACTGCCTTCCCACCCGGCCCAGTGCTAACCCTTCACACTCATCCAGCAGCTTCAGCATTGCTGGTCCCTTGGTCCCCTAGGGAATGTGAATTTTGAGTTTCATTTCAATGCATGGCACACAAGCTAAGAGAAAAGGAAGACTGATACAGGCTCTTCGTGGTACAATTCTGCCTTTTTTGACACCAGGGATGCACAGCTCAAGACGAGTACTGTTAAGTCAACACACCTTTTTTTTTTTTTTTGGTTAGCTTTTTCACAGCACTGGTTTATTTTTGAGAGATGAGGATGTCAAGCCCTATAGAGAAATTCAGCATTTTTTGCCCAACTCCTCATTTCGTTTATTAGGTCTGTTTGCAAATCTGTTTTTGTCTTGATCCAACCAGATCTCATGGTGGTCTGTCAGGAGTTTGTCACCTTCTTCATCCTGTTAATGCCGGTACTTGAGTGCCTCGAGGAATCCACACTGGTTTATTTAGTCATTGTAAATGGCTTTGCATCATTTGACTGTTTTCATCACTAGCTGTTAACAAATCTTGACCTCAACTTGGATTTGATCTCCTAGTTACTTGTGCTGCAAGGTCATTCCATCACTGGTGATACTGTAGCTTCACAGCATTCCCTGGACTTCCTGACCAGTATATCCATTTCCCAAATCATTAGGAAGTGGTATTGTACAAATTCCATTTTGGAGCCCTGTTTTGAGAAGGAGGTCAGGTTGGACCAGATGATCTTGTTCTCCTTTCCAGCCAAAGTTATTGCAAGATTTTATGCTGAGGTTTTCTCTTAATCCTTTGTTGGCTGTTTCTTCTTTCCCAGGTTATTGCTGTTCCACTGGTTGTCATTGGTGGTGTGTGGATGCAAAGCCACTCGAGGATATTCAGCATTGACAATTATTTTAGTAGTCTGGCATTTGTTTATTAATCACTCTTAATATTTACTGTGCCCTGTTACCAACCAGAGATCTTCTTTGGTTCATTTATCATGGACTTGACTGAAAGCAAAGGTTTACCACGGAGGTTCCTCAGCCCAGGCTCTGTGGTCTGATCCTGTATTTCCTTAGCTCTATGCCCTTATTCAATGAGATCTTTATATCTACATCAGAGGCTGAAGGTGGTTTCTTGGGTGATCACAGTTCTCCTCCTTGTCAGGTTTCACTTCTCCTTGGTGCTGTCAGTCCCTCTCCCAAGCATCCCAGCTCTTCACTTCCACAGCTCTCCCAGCTGGAGTTGGTGTTTTTCGTGTGTTGCAGCAACCCCACCGCTTTGATTTCTTTGATCTGGCTGCAGCGTTTTATCAGAGAGATGGAATTTAAATTTCAAATTTACACTTGTTTGGAGTTTGTCTTGATAAATGTGCTTTTAGTTAGGTAAATCACTGTTCATTGAAAAGCTGTAATGCAGGAAATCTGCGAGTCATAACCAGCAGCAAGCGGGTTTTTGCAAAGATGGTGATGAGTGTTGCACTACAAGGTGAAAATGTGACTTTTAATAAGGGTGGAGTGATTGGAAAGCACTGTGTTGCCTACCCAGTGTTAAAATGGGGATGGAGTAGGGAGGAGTGGCTGCAGAGGGTTTGTTAGAAACTGAACTGGCTGGTTCCTTGATTTTGCTGGCAGAAGATGCTTTCCCATCATTGTGCAGCAGTCTGGGGGCAGAGCATTTCCCTCTCAGCTGGGGTAATGGGTAGGGTCAAGCACATCAGGGCTTTAACACACTGCTGAGGGGAAGGTGATGCCTCCTTCCCTTAATTTTCTAAATCTGTTTTAGTCTTAAAAAAATAATACAAGTTGACTTTGGCATCTGATAGAATTTAGAAAGTGATAAAAACAAATGAAGAGACAGCTGCTGACAATGTCAGGTTGTTGTGTATGTCCGTTTTAGTCACAGTAAACCAGAATCCTGTGTATTTTATACAAATTTATTCCTAAAAATTGGATAATTGGTTGCTCTTACTTTTTTGGAAATTATCTGTTTTGCTCAACGAGTTACTCTTTAGATTACATATAGTTTGAGTGGCTTTACTTGATAGTAAATGTAATGTCAGAGCAGTAATGCCTCCCAAGGACAGGAAAAAGGCTGTATTTTAGTAGTTACCTTATTTTTGTCAACACTTGTTTTCAAGGAGACAGAGAAATCTGTATTTGTCTTTTTCACAAAGGAAATGGAAAATCTTTTACTGGTAAATTTTAAAGGAAGATACTTTAAAAAATCCAAGAAATTTCAGATCTTTCTACTTTTGTTGGGTGTTGTAAGCTCGACCTGGTTTTGAATATCATTGTGGCTTCAAGTAAGAAAAAAACAAAAACAAAAAACCAAACCAAACAAAAAACCAACAAAAAACCACACAACAACAACAACAACAACAAAACCCCCAAATAAACAAAAACCCAAAAAAACCCAAAAAACAAAACAAGAAAAACCCACCCCAAAATGAAAAAAAATATTTTCCTATTGAGAATTTAATTCTGGAGACATTCAAACATGGGCTACTATTTTATGTACATATTTAATATTCTTAATTCATATTGGGGGCAAAAAGAGAATTGTTATAATGGTACATATGACTTAGATTTAATATGCTATTTAAATGGGGCACTCTAAAGGGTATGAAAGTGTTCATAAGTTTATTTTTATTCTGAGTTGTTACTAAAGCTGGTTAAGAGAGCTGAAAAACGTCTCATTTGCAACTGTTTTTCTTGCTATTGCCAAATATTGTCATTCCCCGTCTTCCTCCCCTTGCCTGCAGGTTTTGAAAGGAACCAAAATTAACATGCCTGTCCTTGTTAATTATGCTTTCTATTTACACAGTGCAATGTAGTGACAAAATGAATTTCCTATTGTACCAGTATCTTTATGTCACCACAGCTCTGAGAATATTATTTCTCTTCCTCCATGGAGTAAAACCCATTTTTTAAATGTTCCATTAGTAAGATGTAATCTAAGGAATAAAGATGTGAAAATATCTTTTTTGAAAATATAATTTTTTGAAGATGAGGAATCTTGCTCCTGTTTGCAGTGACAGGATTGTGAGTGGTGCATCAGGGGCCTTACTGATTGAGGTAGATGTTCTTAAAATGGTGCTATTGCTGCAACTCAAGACAGCTGGTTTCAGTGGTGCTCAGTTTAACTCTCAGGTTTAGCTTCAAAAGGTTGTGAGTAATTTTTTTTGTGTGGTGTAAATTACTTTCTGCTGATTACAATGTCTTTTTGCCTCTGCTAATAGTTTGCTTGCCATGTTTTAAAAAAATAACAGCGTGGGTTGAAACTGTGGAAAATTAAGTTGCCTGCACAGATTTATAGTATATAAATTGTCAAACTGCAGGATCTTTTTATGGGATTATTTTTAATGAGGGTGATAGTGTTGATTTAACAGTCTAGGTTTCTCTGTGACATTTGACTTGATACCATACAACATATTAAGTAGAAAACCAGAATGATGCAAAATGAACACTAAAGATGAAGTGGATTAAAAATGGGCAGTTTGTACCAGAGTCCTGTAGAGAATTTGTCTTAATCCTTGCTGACATTTTTATCCATGATGTAGGAAAAATTGTAAAGACATCATTGATGTTTGTTGTTGAAACAAAGATGGAGATCACTGAAGACAGGAAGTTGTAGGCACAGATAGCTCTGGATTGCCTGGTTTTATGGGGTTATTTTAATATATGATTTAATATATTGGTGTGTGAAGTCAGATGCAGAAAAGCAAAAGCTGCATGTCATACTTGCAGTGGTGAGCCAACTCTGTAGATGAACATGGACTTCCAGAGCTGCCTCTGCAGAGCTGTGGCCACAATGAGGTATCTCTCCCATTTCAGGCACAGGGAATTGCTGTTCCAGGGGAGCTGAGAGCTGGGTCCCTCTGTCAGGTGGTGAGAGCTTTGGCGAAGATGCACAAGGATGATTTAAAGGCCATGTCATTTGGGACACAAGAGAGACACTTGCCTAATCCAAGATGAAAACAAAAAATTGTCCAAGGTATCATAAATTAGGCAAATTTAGGCTAGATATGAGGTGATACTGTTTAACCCCAAGAGTAATCCCTCAGTTTATCAGTGCTGAGGGGTGTGGAGAGGATGACTAACACAGCCTAAAGCAAATGGGATGAGTGTGCAAGAGTTTGGGGATGGAACCATATGGTTTTTAGCAGTAGAAAGTAAAGGTCCTGTCACCTGCAGCTCCCTTCACAGCAGTTTGCAGTGGAGGAGCATCATCCAGTGGGTTCTGTGTGGGAAGGAGTGGAAATGCTTTGAGCTGAAATGTATGTTGTAAATAAGAAACAAGAAAGGTGAAACGGAGTGAGTGAGCTGTGCCGTGGCAAGCAGGAGAAAAAGGCTGCAGGGAGATTTTCTGCCATTTTTGGAATTTTTTTGAAGGAGAACTTTAGCTCCTTAAGAAAAAAGAAGCAAGCAAAAGCCTACAAAAATCCCATGCATTTTAAATACTGCCAGTTCCTAGATGTGACGATAAAACCCCACTGAGTTTCAGAATTTAACAATTAAAAAAGTGAGCAGCCAAGGCTCTTATCTTGTTTCTACTGCCTGCTGTACCTAACCTTGGGAAGCTTCGTGATTATTCCCCCAAAATCTTTAATATTCAGAAATCAGACGTAGTTTGGCTGGTCTTTTACACTGAATGGCAGCAGCTGCACACAACCTACTGTGCCAGTGCTGGGATTACTTAGTCGTGGAAAGCTACTGAATTCAGCTGCCCAGACATTGGGGCAAGGAAATCTGTGTTACAGCATCTTCAAATCTGCAGAGTTAAGAAAACACAACGGGAACAGATGAGCAGGATTCCCACAGCCAGTCCCTCCCCTGGGGTCCACAGCAGCATGGGTGGTTTGGCATGTGAGTGAGATTATTATTTTTATTATTGCTTTAAAGCTGATATTAAATCAAAGATTGTACAGGGGCTTCTGCCAACCAAAACAAAAACATTTATAATCCAAGTGGGGCCCTTCAGGGGTGCGTCAGAAATGAAAGTTTCCAAAATTATTCAAGTATACATGAAACAGCTGGAACTGCTTTGGTTATGTTCTTGGTGTTTTGAGGTAATGCTGTGAAAATCAAATACGTTTATTAGTTTCATAGGCTTTGTGCAAGAGATTCACTAGGACCACTTAATAAGATTGGGAGATCTGTCCTTTTGTAAATGATATCTCACAGTTTTAATGTCTCTGACGTCTATCACTGTAACCAAGTCTGAAATTAGAGATGGAATCTTCTCCTGAAAATTAAACCCCAATTAATTTCAGTGGGAAGGAAACAAGTACTTCAGAGAGCTGTATTTGGAGAATGAAGTGTTTATTATTGTTTGAAAGCTTGGGGATATCCTGCTTAAAAGAAGTCAGGAGTTCACTGGCACCCACCCTCCTTCCATTCCCTCCCTCACACTGGGGAGTTCGGTCTTGAGGGGTTTTTTTGCATTCTTATAAAGGGATTTTTGCAAAGCAAAAGTCTTCCTCAGCATTTTTATTTATTATGTACAATACGATACCAAAAACGATGTGAGCATTGCAGGTAGGTGTAACCTCTGGTCTTTTGCAGAGAAGAAACAGGCTGGATTTCATTAGACCTCGCTTCAGACAGCTCTCTGTGGAATTAGGAAAATAAAACCCCCAAAGTAGATACACCAGAAAATCACCATAAAGACTTTCAGTGGAAGGGCTATAAAGTTTGGAGTTAACATTTTAGAAGGCTGATCAGGACCCAGCGTTCACTGCTAGTCTCTACAGCACAGGCAAAGACGATTTTTCACTCTGTGGAAGCAAACGGCATCCACCCATTTCCTGAAAGCACCTTTTGTAGGTACATTTTAAATAATTGGAAAGGAAGAAACACAGTTTTCCTCTTTTTATGGGTTTCCTAAAATACCTCTCGTGAGCTATTTCTTGTTGTCTTGAGGGAGGAGGCAGCACAGGGGTTGCCATGGCGATGCGATTTCGGTTCCATCACCAGTCAATACAGCAGCGCTGTGTAACAGGCTTGGCCCATCTGTTCCCCTCGGTGGAGACCCCATTCAGCTGGAGGTTTCTTTTGTATTCACAAAGTGGGGTAATAAGTGACCTTTTATTATGGGTGGAATCCCTACGTGGGTGGAAAATAACTTCTTTCAGATGTGGTTGCTCTCTTTTGTAACGGGGAGGAAAACAGGCTTATTTTAAAATTCAAAATCAAATTACCAAAAGCTTTTCTGATATAGTATTTTTTCAGGACTAATCTGCAGGTCCAGTTCAGAATTGCAAAATGCCCATTTGAGCCCAGCACTTGAATGAGCAAGTGTGTTGTGTATCACAGCACTGGTTTCACTGCCTTACTTTTAACTAAAGCTGTTCTAAAAAATATCAAGTCATGAGGTTGGTGTTGTTTGGTTTTTTTTTGTTTTTTTTCTTTACTTGCTGGTGGTGCTTGTAACTGAAAACCAAAAAAAAGGAAAAAAAAAAAAAGAAAAAAGGAATAAGGTTTTTCCCACCAATTAAAACCCAAACAGTAGCACCATTCATGGTTCCTGCCGTTCCCTGAGGCTTTAGCTGGAGAAGGTGAGCTGGAGAAGGGGATGGAGGCATTCCAGGACGCTCAGCTCTCCCTGGCTGGAGGGAAAATCAATCACGGCTTGCCGGGGTTGTGTAACCCTGACCCCGTGTCCATCCCAGTTATTGCCTTTTGGGGAAAGACTTGTTTTCCTCTCTGCTAAAACGTCCCGTGCTCCTTGCCTAATTTCCCAGAGAGGGAATCAATGCATAGTGGGCTTATTTTTTTCCTCCCTGCATTTGATACCATCATATGGTAAATATTAAGTTTCTTTGCTTTTCTGCTTCAGAAAAAAAAGTGCTTTATTTTCTTAAACTTAGATTAGCAAAAGTCTGCTTGGTAGTGGCGCCATGGCAGACATGCTCCAAACAAATGGCAAAGTTTGGATCAAAAAAAATCTGAATTCAGGCAGACCTTAAAAAAACATTGCATGTAAAATACAGAAAAGTATATATTTTTAAAAACCATTCGACTTGGTGCAGGTGAAGGAAGAAGCCAGAATTTCCCTGACATTAATCCATTTTTCAGTATCTTGCCTCTTTGTTTTATGGCTGAAGAAGAGACTGAACCTGCATTTCCTGCATGTTGCTGGGTTGCAGCACTGGGGAGAGCAAGCCAGCCCTGTCTTCTTTAGGCTTGGGTTTGGACCACAGTGGCAGCTTCCCAGCAGTGGAGGAACTGGTTGCTCCTGTCAGTGTGACCTGTAGTGTTCACATGTCATGGAACGTGCTCTTCCATCTGGGTGCAGATCCCTGTGGGGTCAGTGGGGTGGCCACTGGCATTCTGCTGGATTAGTATTGACCCACAAAGGACTGGGGGCCTGACTGAGGAGAGTCCTGGTCAGGATCTCCGTGGGGGTGAGATTAACAGGAATGGCTGTTGTTTGTTACAGAGCCTTAATCAGGAATCATAAGCACTATCTCCGTTTTTAATTTTCTGATTTATAATAACAGAATCTGCATAAAGGGAGCGTTAGTGTACAGCATCCTTACTCATCTAATTGAGCCTCCTGCTCGTAAAAGGTAATTAAACACAGGCTGTGTAGCTGTAATTAATGAGTAAGGGTGGGACACCATTGGCTGTGGGTCCATAACCAGTTGTGTGTGTTGTTTCCCAGTGCAGGCACTGGTGTCCATGTGGGGCTGCCCAGAGGTGCTGGACCCTGCTCACTGTCCTGCCCTGTGTCCAGCCTGGCTGTGCAGGTGTTTCAGCTCATCATTAGCTGAGGGTTTTAGCACAGGGCAGGTGTGCTCATGACTTTGGTTTTACCTGTCTGAGCTTTACGTCTTCACAGGACAGGGAGTCATGGAGGCACGATATATAACTTAATTCCCTTGGAGATTTTTTAAAGGTATAGTTGACCTAAGTTACCAAAACCTTAACTTCCCCACAAAGGAGAAATACACTAAGCCATTTTACACTTTCTTTTGTTAATTCATTTAGAAGTCAATAAAACCCCTGGTTACTTAGTTGGATGTGTAGTACTTTGTCTTAGTGTGTCCTTGGTTTTATTCCAGGTGAAGCAAGACTTGGCGAGAGAAGTTTGATGTTGATTCATCTTCTAATTTAATATCTGGTACTTTCTTTTTGTTGAAAAGATACATTGCCTGTGCACATCTGAGTTGTCTAAATTCTTCTATGAAACTGGTTATTTAATGACTGTTAATTTTACACTAAGGAACTGTCTTTCATATTTTGTATGTTTCATATTTTAAAAACACACGTGAATGGAAAAACATGTTCCCTTATATTAAGAGAGAAATGAAACTTGGTTTGTGTTCACTGCAGTGCTCACTCTGAGCTGCATTGTGGCAGAACCTTCATTTTTTATTAATGGTGTAGAATCTACTCATTGAAATGGTTTAATATTAAAGTTTCTGAGACAGTAATTGACCATTTGGTCATGGAAGAGGAGATTTTTTAAAAACTCCCCCAGCTCTGCGTGGATGATGCTAACTTCCAGTGATGTCTGTTGGTCTTAGACCTAATTTCCATTCAGTAGCTGAATCCATGCTGCTAACCTAAGTATTCAGAAGATATGACCTTTTTCTGTAGCACTGTCAAACCTGGTTGTATGGGGGTTATTATAAATTTTTAATTATGTTGCAGTAAAAATTCCCAGTTATTATAAAGAAATTCTGAACAGTCAAGAGGCATTTTTCTTTTTCTTCTCACAGTTCTTTTCTATTAAACGAAGCTTGGATTCGCTTAGCTTTTTTTTTTTTTTTGAAATTGATACTGTTCAGTTTTTCTCTGCTTGTATCCAGGGCCCACCCAGAATAAAACTCTACTGTGCAGTATAGTAGTGTTTGGTTTTTTTGACAGCTTGCCAGGAAAAGAATTTCTGTTTGTTCTCTTACGATTTCAAAGTTACACTTGTCACTCTCTGTGGGCATCGGGAACCAGCAGCAGCTAAATGCCAACCAAAAATACTCCTGCAGGCACTCAGGCACTTGATTTTCTCTCTCTTTCTTTAAATGCCATTATTTCCTTGTAGTTGCAAGGAAAATGAGGCAGTGCAGGGAGCGGGGGCATTTTCAGGAGGGAGCCAGCTGTGGAGTTACACTACAAAGCATCAGCCTGTACAACACGCAGTGCTGCACTGAACTGGACCCCTAATACAAGAGACTTCAGTTGTGTTAATAAAAAAGCACAACAGCCACACAGGGAAATAGTGTATTTTTTAAGACAGGTGATTCAGTGTGATTAAATGTGCACTTAGATGGCTGAATAAGGATGAACTGTAGGCATGAACTATTTGGGCATCCTTTTGAGTGTATTTTCCATCACCCCTTGTAGCTGGTGTACAGATACTACCCGTTCAAGGCATTGCTTCCACTCTGGATGTGGCAGCAATGCCTGGAAGCAACACCTGTTTGGACTTTGTCATTCCCTAGAGTGCTAACAAATACTATTTGACACTGTTATTTAATGAGTGAGCAGATAATAATTTATTATTGGAACTTACTTAAACCCCATTAATTTTCTAATTTTGTGTGTTGCTCTAAGGTGGAGATTGGTCTCTTTTCCCAAGTGTCAAGTGATGGTACAAGAGGAAACGGCCTCAAGTTGTGCCAGGGGAAGTTGATTGGGTGTTGGAGGTTGATTGGATGTTAGGAAAAATTACCTTACTTGAAAGGGTCCCACGGCAGTGGCATTCAGACCACCTAAGCTTGGCAAACATTTTGGACTGGTTGCCACTGTTTGATTTAATACTATTGATTTCCAGCTTGTTTCTCTTTAGGAAACAATAATTTGTTCAAAACATAAACCTGTTTTTTCCTTTGTATGTCTGTGGATTCCCAGCCATCCCTCACTGCTGCTCAAGCGCTGTTTGCCAATGATTTCTTTGTTTTCTTCCTAGAAAAATTCGTAGATGTAAAAATTGCTTCAGCAAAAATCAATTTCAATTAGTGTCTGCTTTGTTACCCATTAGCACTTTCAGGGAAGAGGTTCAGCAAGAGAAACTGGAGGTTTTTAGCTTTGTCACAGGATATTGGTAGAGACGTTTTTAATGGCCTCATCCAGAGGATGGGAATAGGGAAACAAACAAGACTTTTTATGAACCTTAATTTTCTCCAGAGAATCTTGTATGTTTTATATACCTGCTTACCCAAAGAGAGAACCATCCAGCCTGGGTTCTCTGTGGAGAAAGCACATGGAAGGTATTTTTCAGCTGAGTTTGTGACATCGTATTTCAGCTCAGATGAACTCAGTGATCTGTTCACAGCAGGACAGTGGAGATCACAAAACTCTTTCTGGATGGTAGTACAGAGTTTGATTCAATTTGAAAATAAAGTAGTTGAATGGCGTTACTACAGCACTCACAGAGTTTATAAAAAATAAATTATAGATCAGATGGGGGATTATATTTGGAAAAGTGCACTTATGTCTTGTGTGCTGTGGCAGTAAATACTTCATGAACGCAAGGATTTAAAATTAAATGTCTGGTAATAGAAATGTATTTCTATAACGCCAATTCCTGCCACTGAATTCTAAGTGAGAGACTTCCAAATGCCTTCTTGTTCTACACACTGTTAAGTAAAAGTAGCCTTTGTTAAGCAAGGAGATTCTTAAATAAGCCCATGACATTGCAAGTCCTTTGTCGACCATGCTCCTTTCCATATTACAGATGCATTTTTTTACAGGTAGTTACTCTAGAATTTTACAAATGGCAGGGGTATGTTTATGAATGCCAGATTTCATAGAACTTAGGAAAAATTTGTTTTAACAAGGCTCTGGATTTTGTATACTTCTCTCCAGCTAGAAAATCAGAAGTGTTTACTTGCCATTTTGCCTGAATTTTCTGCCAGCCATTTCAGCTGAAAACCTGAACTGTGAGTTACAGGGTGATAAATTTGTCTGGCTGATGGGGACCCCACCTTTTGTGGCGAAGCAAGCCCAGATGCAGCTGAAGTTTGCAGAAAGTCTGAATGCACACCAGAGTTTTCCTTATCTAGCAGGAGATCTCCATAGCACAAGAGAGCACCTTGCCAGGTAACTGCTGCTGGCAGCAGCACAGGAGAGTTCCTGGGCATCTCCACGTGGTATTTTTATTGGGTGTTTCACAGCTCCCACAAACACACCGAACTGGTTTTAAATTAACAGCTCAAATGTCTGGGCTCTTGCAGGGGCAGCACTGAGCTGGGTCTGAAGGAGCTGTGTCTGCACTAACCCAGCTCCTTGGGTGGCTCTTGCAGCTCCTGCTGTCCTGGCACTGCTCTTACACCTCCCCACGTGTGGCCCACAGACTGAGGGGAGGACGTATTCTCTCTTGATTTATGATGCTAAATCCTGTTAACATCAGCAGGGCAGCTGCTCCTGTGAAATGAGCACCACGGGCAAAAGAAAAAGGTACTGAGCTTTTATATACATATATATTTTATATATGCACATAAGTGCACATGCACATATAAAGTAAATATATATGAGTATATATAACCATATATATATATATATAAATATATATATATATAAATACAGCCAATTTAGTATAGGAAACAAATTATTCTGCCCCCAGAGCATGGCGTGTTACAAGTAGAACAGTACTCTGCAGCTGAATTGTTGCTCTGATTGTAGCTTGATGTGGAAGATAAACTTGGATTAATCAATGTTTTTATTTAGTCACCTGTGGAGTACAATGAAGTTGTGTCACACCAAATTTTAAAGGTGGGAACTGCAGTTACCTGAGTTATCTCTCTGTCGAGATTTTTTTTAATTATGGTTAAAAGTGCTCTTGTTCCAAGTCACCTAATTTAAAGGAATAGTCATGCAATTAGTCATCCAATTGAAAAGAGTAACAGCTCGGATAATAAGAAAAACCTGCTTTTCATTTTGTAGAGTTTATAGTTAATACTGGCAAGTTTTCCCAACTTCATTGTTTTTTCTGCTGAAATATTAGACCTGAGTGGGGAGTCGATAGCAGCAGAATATCTGAGCAGCCCCAAGGGGCTGAGTGGAGCAGTTCCAGATGCTGAAAAAATTTTTATATTTTCTTGTATTTTATAAGAGCCCAGTTGCAGTACTGTTTTTCTTTTGTGAATTTTAGGAAAACTTGTTTTATAACTAACATATGCTCATGAGGAATCTCTGCTTCTGCACCTTGAATAAAGGTGGGCTAAGGGGAAGAGTTTCTTTGCTCAAAAAAAGCAATTAAAAAAATGTTAGTAAAAGGAGAAGTCTCTTGTATAAGACCTTTTTGAATCTTCATAATCTTCAAATATGACGTTCACATATGTTATCTTGTTATATCTGAAATTGCTCTGTGTCAAATTTAATTCCTGACCAGATTCCTCATACCCATACCTACTGCTTTCTTTCTAAAGCCCTGGCCAGTAATCTGTTTTATGTATACCACCCTCTCCACTCATCACAGCTCTTGCAAATAGAATTAAGATGCTCAGAAGGATGCATGAAGAATGAAGAGCAGCAGATTTCCTACAGCTGGCCTTGCACCTCTTACTGCCATGAGATCCCTGTGCTCCTCTGAGGCTCCACAGCTGAGTTAGGCTGGGCAAAGCTTTTTCTGCTGGGTTTCTCCTTTCTTGTGGAGAGCTGGCCCCTTTTCCACTGCTTGTCTCTGACAAATACTTGGGCATTCCTGTTCTCCCACAAGTGCTTGCCAGTTCTGTGTGTTGTAGCTAATTTAGGCATTATCCTATATTATATATTATTATAGGTAACTCCTCAGGAATTTGGGTCAACGCAAATATAATTTTTCTTTGCTGGCCAGGAACAAATTTTTGAAATTAATTAAAAAAGAGTATTATATTAGTTCTTCCAAATGCAAACTCAAAGTTAAATTTTAACTCAGGGTCACAACACCTTTCTCAGCACCTGGATGGTGCCTACTTGGAGGCAAGGCAGAGGGTGATGCTGGTAAAAGCTGTTGCCCATTCCCCAGCAGAAACAAGGAGGAATCACCAGTGCAGTAATGCTGTGGGAAGCCAGGAAGGTGCAGGAGCCAGGGGATGCTCCCTGCTGGGCTGGCTCAGGCTGTGGATTTCTCTCTGCTGACGGGACCGTCCCTGTTCAGGACTGTAGGTCAGACATGACTCCTTATCTTGTCTCCTGGTTAAACCAGGACCTTGACTGGCTCACTGACTTGCTCACAGAAATCAGCTACAAGCATTTTATAAACCTATAATTAACATTTTTGACACCTACAACCTCTGAAATCTGGCTAATCAGGATCTCATCTGGTTTATTAGCTGCCTCTTGCCTCTTATTTAAGTTTCCAGCTCTGTCATGTGAGCTGGAGCCTCTCTGATTAACCATCCTGGATGCTAACTTTGGGGGTTTAATTATCTTCCTAAAAGCCAGCATGTTGTTACCTTTTTAGAAACACATGCTCAAGTTCTTACGCAGATGTTGTTCTTAAAATCTGTTCTTGTAAACATCTTTTTTTCTGGGCCAAGAGGTTTCTGATAGCTATATATAGCTGGATGTGATTTCCTGGGGGGGGCAGCAGCAGTAAATCAAGCCCCATCAGTCAGGTATGCATCCCTCCTGCAGCTCCCAATTCTCACGAGAAAGTTGAAAGAATCATGAATTAAATTACACTTAATTGGTAATGAATTTAAATTCATTCAGTTTTCCAGTTTCTTCTTCTGCCTGGAAAGTAATTTTAAATGAAAGATGCAGATACTTGCAGAGATCATGTCTCAGAAAACACTAAAATAGGGATGTTGGATGATGCATTTAGCTGGTGATTGAAGAAGGTGATGTAATCCTGTGGAATGGGTGGAAGTGCTTACACTGTCTCCATCTATGACTTACAAACTCATGATTCTGTTGTTTTTACATCTCAGTGTTTCACACACACAGGTCAGCAGATTATAATTATTCCTACCTGCTTGTGGCTTAATATCTGTGGGAGCCAAGATACCTAATTTTTTTTCTTTTGAAGAAGTATTGCTTCTCACTGCTATTCAAGAAAACTTAGACAAAAACTATTAATTTCTCTTTCTTGCTTCCTAAATGTTTTTGTTAATTGTCTATGCTTACTTGTTGGATTTCTCTAATGAATGTGTGAATGCTATCCAGTGATAGAATGGGATTTTGTAGGTGACAGCCATAATATATCTATATGCCATTCAGGGAACTTAGACATCTACAAATTCCAGCTGTGTAAGAAGAGCCTGGGGGTGAATCTTACAGGCATAAAAAATTCCTTTTTGCAGATTTTTTTTTCCTACATGGACAGTTGAAGGGAAGTTCCAGAAGCAAAAGGCTCCACATAGTAATCTGAGAAATGGATTGGGTATTTTGGGCACAGTGTGTGTGTGTGTTGTGAATTAATCCCTGACTGCTCTGTATGGATCCATGCAAGTTGTGTGCTCTTCCAAAAGAAGAACATTCACTTTCTGAATGTGAAGCTTTAAAAAAGTATGTCAGCCAGACATCAAGTGCTGCAGTGAAGATGTTCTGGGGTATTTAGAGAGCTGCTCTTGTCATGGTCCTGACTGGAGATCGTGGAAGGAAAGTGAATGCATCCCAGTCCTGTCTCCTATTTGAAATGTTGAGGCTTTTTTTCATTGATTGCTTTCTGCTTGCTTGAGGTGGGCCCATGAGCTTTCACAGAGAGGAGAGGCTGACTGAGCACTTTTAACTCACACTTTGCAATACTTGGAAGTCATACTTTTATGGTTTTATGCTCCTCTTTCTTCTAGAGTTTTAATTTTTAGGTCCATATTTGTTTTTTATTTTCAGTCACATAAAATTTGCTGGTTTATATAGTGGAAGTTTAAAAGTTTGAAGCTTTGAATCTTGAGTTAAGGAAATATTTAAGAATTTTTTTTGAAACCAAACAAAACACAAAGCAGAGCCCAGCCCCTTCCCATCAGCTGTGCTCTGTTAGCTTCTTTAGGCTCCAACTAAAATGGAACAGGCAAATCAATAACTGCTGTTTAATAATGTGTTAGTAATAATGCAGCTGCTGGACTGTGAAAGCTCATATCAGCCTTTTTGCCTTGCTGGAGCTGTATAGCTTATGTGCCACAGGTAACTACTGAGTGAGTTATCTGTTGAGATCTGCTGCTTGTTTTATATTTGATGGCCAGAATCAAAGAGAAAGCTTTGGATAAAGGATGAGGTGACAGATTCAGAGATGTGTCAAGAGTTCATCACCTCCTGCATTATGTTATTTTATCAAACAGTTAACAAATAGTGGTGCAAAGTATTCACATATTGAGGAGAAACAAATCATCTAAGTGGCCTTGCAGCTGGATAAATAGTGCAAAGCCCCTGCAGCTACTGAATCAAGTTAATTTGGGCTTTTTAAAATATACCTGGAGACTTTGTCTAGTTCAGCATCAGTGCCTGCAAGTGAGTGGTGCAGGTTGGGGATTTATGTGCTTTTGGAGCGAGGTTTGGAAGAGGGTTTTGATTTTCTGTGGTGTTATTCCTGAATGTTTTTGATAGAAAAGCCTTTTTGACAAGGGGCTGTGCCAGCAGCCTGTGAGGCAGAGATCAGCTTCCCTGGGAAGGGGCAATTCCAGAGCCCTCTTGGCTGTGCCATGTCCGTGGTTGTACAAATTGAGATTCTTGTTTGCATTCTTGGTTGAAGTCTCTAAAATGTAGTTTGAACTTCCCTTTGCAAGACTGTTCTTCCAGATGTGCTCTTCCAGGGTAGACCCTCAGGCTTGCAGACATCATGAGCATCCTGAGAACTTCCCAGACATTCCTGGTACCTGGATAACATGACTGAGGAATGGAAGGCATCAGTGAAGTACTCAGAAGTGGGGAAAGGAATATTTTCTGAGGAAAATTTCCAAATAAATTTCTAAAGGACTCTTTTACTCTCTCTAAGGGAGAGTAATGTTTTTTCACAGATGTTAACACTGGCTTCAGGGGATTCCTGGGGAAAAGCTTTCACCTTGTGGAAAGAACAAACCTGGGTAGTGAAGTAAACCAGCACATTTATTAAAGGCAGAAGATGAATGTCGGTGCTCAGTTAAGGTTGAGAAGTGAAACAGGTGAACATTTGTGACATCTAATGCTACATTACCATGACTAGTTAGTGTTTATATACGAGTAGATATAGTGGGTTAAATTTTAGTGAATGAAAAAATATTGCTAAGAAAATGCTGAAAATATAGCAGGTATGAATTGAGATGGAGTTAATCAATTTAGAGAGTTAAAATAGAGTGAGTGCAAAAAGCATTGCTGAAAATATAGCCTATATTAAAGGAGATGGAGTTAACCTTGGTGTAAAAGTCCACTGCCTGGTGGGGTTTGCATTTCATGGATTGGTTTTTGGAAGCATGCCAATTATAAACTTATAATTTTTTTCCCCATTTATCCTGTTTCTTCTGTAAAGGTGACTCAGAGTGTAAAATGCACATTGGCTGTAATTAGAAGAAAATGAGTAATTTTTACAATATTGCTGCACAACCATCAGCCCATGCAGCAGTAGGCTACACTGAAGTACTTGTGACTAGAAAGTTTTCATTTCCTCTGCTGTTGCAAAATTTCCCTCTGTTTATTTCCAACTTTCAACACCTCTTTCCTGAATACACTTTAATCTTCAGTGTTGTCTACCTTAAAAGAAGGGGAAATGAAGGTTAGAGGAAGAAAAAAAAAAGCTTGTATGAAGTGTGAAACAAACCCAGTGTAATTTAACCAAGGAAGGAAGGGGTAGAGGGTCCCCTGTGCTGCAGAGGGCTTTTTGTTCAAAGCACTGTGAAGTACCAGGCAAAAGCAGTTTTGAACTTGTAAGTGCAATCTGGCCAATTGTCTGAAATTCTCAGCAATTGTCCTTTTTTAGCAAGTTCTGAGAAACAAGCCAAGTGCAGTGTTGGTGGTTTGGGGTTTTTTTGTTAAGCTGAGCCACTTTCTAATTCTGCAAGCACTTCCAGTTGCATTTTCATCTCTGTTACACCATTCTCCGATTTTATTTGGGGTGACTGAAAATTACTTTTCAAAGTAGTTGGACTGATTTTACTCAAACTTTCCAGAGTGTTTGCTGCAGGTGAAGCTGCCTGCCCTCATCATCCACAGCTCATCTCTGCCTGCACACCAGAAGGGGTTGGAGGGATGATGGTGGGAACTCCAGCTCTTGCTGCAGGAAAAACCACAGTCTTGGGAGCATCCTCTGGAATAGGAACACAGGGCAGTGTATTAAGAGCATTCTCTTCTTCTGCTCCCAGCAGGATGAATGACACTGAAACCAAAACACTATTAGATACCACAGTTGATTCTAAAACGCCAATTTTCAAATACTGAAAAATAGTTTTTATCAAAGCAGTTTAATGCAAGCTTCTGCAAAAACACGGAATACCTACAGAGGGTAGGTTTAGATGGGATATTAGGAAGGAATTCTTCACAGTGAGGGTGGCACAGGGTGCCCAGAGAAGCTGTGGCTGCCCCGTCCCTGGAAGTGTCCAAGACCAGGCTGGATGGGGCTTGGAGCAGCCTGGGACAGTGGAAGGTGTCCCTGCCCATGGCAGGAGGTTGGAATGAGATAAGGTGTCTTCCAACTCAAACCATTATGTGACTTACGATAAAATCTGGTGTTTTCCTAAGGCAATGAACCTGTTTCTGCTCTCAGGTATGTCAGGAACAGAAGGGGCTGATGGCAAAATTCTGTTGCCACCCACTGTGACCCCAGAGGGGTGCAATTCATGCCCCTCCTCAGGGGGGTTCTCTCTGTGGGATTTGAGACTGGGCTGTGAGAGGTGAATTATTAAGAGGAAATTCCCAACAGGCAGAAGTTCTGTGGTCTGTAGCAGCACAGAAATCCTTTTCTTACCTTTATTGTGGAGCTATTTTCCTAAAAAGTGTTATTATTTGTTTGCAGCTGTGTGAGGCATTGAGCAGGATTGTAGCAAATGAAAGCAGCAGCTTGTCTGTGAAAGGTACAAGGCTTAGAGCAGCGTGTTGCTGTCATTATCTGTGCTATCAGGTGTCTGCACTTACAGCTGTCATGTAAGTGGGGTAAAAAAGGAAAGGAGAAGCTGCTGTACTTGGGCTCTGCCTGTCACTTGTAGCTGAGGGTTTGGCAAATGATTTTTTTCCTTCACTTAAACCGAATTTTCAACTTATTTGTAACAAGTATCATTGTAAACAAGAAGTGGATGTATCAGAGGGGTTGTGGCACCTGGGACTCCATCCTCTCTCCATCCTGCAGCCCTGCTCCACAGGTTTATGTGGCAGGATCTGGTGCTGCAGCTGCAGACAGCTGTGATGTGCAGTCCAAAAATGTTTGCCCTCATTATTTTTGCTGATGTTATTGACTGTTCAGACACGGGCAGAGCTTTGACCTCACAACACCTCATGTGTCACAACCGATCTTTTATTTCCAGTGAATGTTAAAATTTCCCAAGCAGAAAGAATTGTTCTTTTTTGTTTTGGTTGGTGCTTTTTGGGGTTTTTTTAAGTGTTCACTTCGGAGGAATTTTAATATCCTTGAACATCACTCATGCTCACATCATCAGGCTGACTGACAGTGGAAGGGGCTGGCACACTGAAGGCAGAACCAAGAGCAGTCTCTGAACAGTTGTGTGTCATGTCCCTGCACTTGGTGGAAGTGATGGCTTTAAGGGCATTTCTGGGCACCCCTGTATCTCTGGATTTGTACAAACACCCTCCTTTTTGGATGTAGATAAGATGCCTTCATGAGCAGCTCATGTGAATAGCCAGCAGTGTAAAAATCAAAGGTAAATGGTCTGGAATGACAAAAAAATGGGTTTTCTGTGTACCAGGTGCAACTGTGTGGCTGGAGCTGTTGCAAAGATGTCAGCCTGGGGCTTACAAGTAAACAACAGAAAATTAATTCTCTGAATTTTGTTTTTTGTTTTTGTTACTGTGCATTGTTGTAGGTCTTCCTTACTGTCCCCCATGCCAGCCTGGTATTTCTGCAAGTATTTTAGAATTTCACTTGTTTTCCAGGCTTAAAAAACAGTTAGAAGTATATAATTGAATCCTGTGAGACAGTAACATATGATTTATTTTCTTTTGTAAACTTCTCTCAGGTCCCAGTGCCCCTAAGAGGAGCAATACAGTTTCCCAAACAAGTGCTCTTCACCATGGCCTGGGGTCATCCAAAAACTGTATCAGATGAAGTCATAGATGCTGCCTGACATGGGAGTGATGGCATAAGCAATGCATTCATTGTGTATCACTTTTGCAGTTAGGAAATTAGGGAACAGTTTTATTGTGGTGTTGAAATACGGTATTAATCACTTCACATTACTGGTACAGAATTTATCAGTCCAGTTTTTTACTTGATTAATAGATAGGGCTTTGGCTTGCCTGTTTTTCAACAGTCTACTCTTGTTTGTCTCAACACAATTGGTTTTTATCACATTGGTGCACATCTGACAAAAAAAAAGGCGCTCCAGATCATTGGTGGCATTAGTCTAGCATTAGTCTGGCATTGTCTTGCACTGCCTTTATTAAAACCCCCTTTGTCCTATTGTTGCTAAGTGATCTATCCATCTTAATATTTTCCTGATGTCTAAGCTACTGTCTGTTAATGGCATCCTAATGCATTCTGAATTGACATATTTCACATCATTTAAACTCTGCTTACCTATTTATCATGCAGAGGTCGTAACTTAGTGAGTGAAAGTCACTCAGAGGATTTTTCTTTGCTATTTCTCTAATTTTCTGTCGCTACAAGGAAATTGCAGCTCTTCCACTCACTTATTGTACCATTGTGATAAAGGCCCTTCCTCACTCTGGCATCCGATGCACAGAGGAGCTTTGTACATATGATTTCCTTTTCCTCCATTTGTGTCAGCCTGATGAGATATTAAAAACTGGGAGTGAGGATGTTTTGTGTAGCCGTTCCTGGCCCTGGGAGGAACAAAGATGACCTGGCTGGTGTGGCATCCATCCTTGCACAGGGAGACTATCAACTCACTGCTTGCTGGGGCCGGGATTACGTGTCACTCAATCTTGTCAAAAATTCTATGAATATTCAATGAGGATTTTAATGTATTGTCATCAAGGAAGCAATTTCTGTGTAGTCATATTAAGCATGTTGTCATCTCTGCAGTTTAAATACATTGTTTTGCCCATGAAGTGACCTTAGGCAATTTTAAAATGGTCTCGTTTTTTTCTCCATTTGCCTTATACCAAATAAATTAGTTTTACCTAATAGGAAAGAACCTAATATGGATCTAACACATTTGTATAGGGAGAAGCACATTTTAATAAATAATCAGGGTATTATTCTACGTGTACCAGGATTTATCTTTCCCGCTTAACGCTTCCACAGAAGCTTTGAGATATGGTCAGGTTGGCTGCAGTCAAAGTTCTCTAACCAAGGTTTCATAATGAGTTCAGTTTTCAAAGTGGAGGGGGGAGCTGTTAATTTATCTCCCTCCTTGCACTGCTGATGATGTTTAAATCACTGCCTGCCTCATTGTTGTGTGTTTAGGTGTTGTTGAAGCTTCATTGCCCAGGGAGGTTCTCATTTGCATAGATGGTGTATGAGTGTATTTTGTTGGGTATGGATTATTGTAGGAAAACCAAATGGGTTCGACTAAAGTTAAGATTTTGAAGTTTGTTTTCTTGATTGCAGTTTTTTTAAAAAGTGCATCTTGCTGTACATAGTGAGAATATGAACATTGTTTTTTGGAGAGCAATGCTGTGATGATTCCTTATTGCATATGTCCTAAAAAACGTATTTTCCTTCTGAAATCAGAACAAACTATTTCAGGATATACAGAATGTGGCATTTTAAACTGAAATGTGAACAGCAGGGCTTTGTTAGTCACGCCAACGGTTGTACTGGGAACAACAGGTGTATTGTTGGATGGACTGGAACAGTGGGATGTCTGATGTGTAGTGAAATCAAGGGAGAAAGCATTAGGGTGTGAAAATACTTTCTTAAAATGCTATTCATTAGAAAACCTGAAAATCCTGAGAAGTACAGAAAAGTACATTTTGCTTTACAGCAATTTGAGAGGTAGACTACTTATTAACTCAATTAAACAGCGTTTTAAGCTGGGAAGAGAACGGTGTATTCAGAGCTCCAAAGTGCACCTCTGGGCCAACACTTCCAAAATTAACTGGAAAATTTCGGTACCTTCTATGTTTGTGTGAGAACGTGAAAGTATCTGATTTTTCAGAGGATGGATTATCATCACTTCCAGGCCCAAGTAGTAGTCACTTCTAAGAAACACAGACTTTGTTTCTAAGGATACTGAGACACTTCCTTAAAAGTGATGGTGTTCCTGCACCAAATGGCCCAGCACTGGAGGAGAGGTTTTTGCCAATTTTCCAAGATGAGATTCACAGCCTCCAGCTTTGCAGCTTGACTTGAGAAAACTTCCCTTAGTACCTTCCCAGGATTGTTTCCTCTCTCCTATAAAAGCTATCACAGTAACTTACTGATAAAAACCTTCCAGAAGTTTATTTT
This sequence comes from Trochalopteron elliotii, assembly GCA_024734555.1. Taxonomy (NCBI): domain Eukaryota; kingdom Metazoa; phylum Chordata; class Aves; order Passeriformes; family Leiothrichidae; genus Trochalopteron; species Trochalopteron elliotii. Next base: position 120,907 of record JANPWX010019079.1, read on the forward strand.
TCTTGACTTACTTCATGTGTTAGTTATTTGAGTAGTAATGCTCTTTGGTCATATCCTTTGCACATGGATAAATATGCTGGGTATATGGATAAAGCTGAACTGTGTTTATGGGTGGATGCATCTGAGGACTTTTAATGACAGGCTGTGAGGTCTGTTTCCTTCAAAGACAGTGAGATGGCCATTTGTAAATAAACAGATAATCCTTGATGGAATAGGACTGATGAAACCAATACTGACTGATTTAAATCATCATGATAACCCCTAATTTTATTTCTTGTTCATTGACTCATTGAGATCATTGTGATAATCAAAAATTTCTCCTTCATATTCAGACTGGAGAAGGAAGAACATAACACCTCATGCACCTCGTGATACAAGTCCATCCACAGTGTCACTGGTATTTTCTAGGAATTATCTAAGTCTTGAAAAGCAGGTGCCTGTCCTCAGGAGGGAGGTGTTAAAAGTGCTGAGTTTGGTCAGGCAAGGAAGGCCTGTCCTTAGCTGAGAGCAGTAGGTGATGAGTCCTTCAAGGCTGCCAGTTAGCCCTGTGCTGTGAACATTTGACAACATGAGTGTTTTGTGTGTGTTAGGCCAACTCCCCGATAAGGATTAGTTGTGTTGTATCTGGGACAAAAGAATTTTAGACCATGTTTGCACTAAAAACCCACATATGTGCTGCTGCAGCCATGCCTGGAGGATGGGAAAGGTCAAGCGTCAAGGCAGGGAGGGAATAATTCCAACATAAATGATGTATCCAACCTTGGCTCTGTGGGTGATGACTTTCCTCCCATAGTCCAGACATTAGAGACACAGAGAAAAAGGGCTGGACTTTTGCAGTGGAAAGTGCAAGGTTTCTCTGGGAGCACTGGCACTACTAATTTTCATCAATAAGTAAAGGGTTGATTTTCTAAACACAACACATCTGTATTGGGTGCTTTTCCTAAGAACAGCTTTGGGCTCATGTGCAATAATGTGCAGGGTCCCAGGCTCTGTACAGTGATTTTCCATTGTTTTGGGGGAGGCTTCCCCACTGAGCTGTTTTGCAAATGGAAGTGGATTAAAGGAAAAGGAGACAAATTGTTCAGATTGATCATGGCCAAACAAAATTGAAAGGACATCAAGCTTCTGCAGTTCCTGACAGAGGATATTCACAGTATAAAGCAATATGAAGTTTCTTTAAGCTTCATGTTTTCAATCTCTTCCCTTTTTTTTTTTTTTTTTTAACATTTCAAAAGCCCCGTGGTAAAGTCAAAGCAGACTAGTGCAGAATTAACAAATCTGACTCTAGTATGCCTGCAGGGCTCTGGATATACATATAAAGTAGTAATCCTGTCTGAAGTGATTTCTTCTGAGTTGCTTAGAAAGTCTTTTGACGACTTTGCGTGTTTAAAAGCATTTATTGTTGCGGTCAGAAGAAACAATATTTTTCTCATGATTTCCACTGAGAAAAGACTTTGTGATTTTCTGCTGTTTCTAACATCTTGCAAAGTCCACAAGCAATTAGTACTGAGGCCCAGGAGAAGGAGTTGTGCTTCATGGCATTACTGCACTTTCCCTGAAATGTGTGTTAGATTTCAGTACTGCAGACATTAATTTCATATTGTTTTGCATTCTAACCAAGCATGTATTGTTTAAGCTGGCTGTATTACACAGTTGCACTCGGGTTTTAAATGAGTTGCATAAATATTTGCAGAGAAGAGGAAAAAAATTCCTTACTTGTAGAAATGAGTTGTTTCTAATTAATATAGAATCTATATGCATTGCTCTTCATTTAAGCCTGTAGCTAATTGCTGTCTCGCTGACTTTGCAAAGCCAGACATCTTTAATACCATCAGCTGAAATTCTAGAGAAGGATTTTAGGGATCTGCATAAATAAAAGTATTGAATAATTAGTAAGCAGTGTCTACGTAGTATTTTATAAAAAGTTCTGTGAGTTTTTCTTTTGCCACATGAGAAACTGAGGAACAGAGGACAGACACGAAAGATCTTAATGAAAACTGGAATTTTAACTTTTAAGTCTCTGTGTTCAGTTTTGGGCTCTGCATAGAAAGAAAGACATTGAGGTGCTGCAGCAGGTCCAGAGGAGAGCTGGGGAAGAGTCTGGACCATGAGTCTGAGGAGGAGTAGCTGAGGGAGCTGGGAGGGCTCAGCCTGAGAAAAGGAGGCTCACGTGGGACCTTGCTCCTCTCTAGACCTCCCTGACAGGAGGGTGCAGCCAGGTAGGGGTTAGGCTCTTCTGCCAGGTGACAAGTGACAGGACAAGAAGAAATGACCTCAAGTCTCACCAGGGATGGTTTGGATTGGATATTAGGGAAAATTTCTACACCGAAAGGGTTGTCATGCATTGGAACAGGCTGCCCAGGACAGCGGTGGAGTCACATCCCTGGAGATACTTAAAAGATGTGTAGATGTGGCACTTGGGGACATGGCTTAGTGGTGGCCTTGGCAGTACTAACAGGTGGACTCGATGATCTTGGAGGCCATTTCCAAGCATTTCTCTGGTGGGTGGCACAGACCCTCTGCTGCCCTGACTGTAAAGGACAGACCAAGAGAAACCCACACTCCCCCACCCTCCCCACCACTCGTTATTTAATTTACAGTTGGGTTTGGGAACACCTGCAGCTGCACGAGGAGATGCTGTGGGAATGCTCCTGTGGATGGAACCCATTTTGTTCCTTACACAACAGGTACCAGGAAGGGGTGAATTCTGCTGTTGTGCTGCCACATCCACACTCTGTTATCTTGCTAAACAACTCCATTTTGACTGTTATTCAACACAGTTATTCAGTGTTCCTCTGGAACATTGTTCTGTTTGCAGTGTTCTTGTGTGACCTTAGATGAATAATGTGGGAGCTGTCAAAGTGTAAAATTAGGCACATTATAAAAACATCAATGGAAAAAAACAACTATTGGTGTTGGATAGTATTTTCCTCAGTAATAGCTTTGAAAAATAAAAGTCAAGAGACTTTTCTCTCTTTAGAAATCACACTAGGCTGACAACAGATACACAATTCTGATTTCTTTAGATTTACGTTCCCTGTTATTACTTAGCTGCCATAGAGATAGATACGTGATACCTTCCACAGCCTGCATGTGCTTTGAGATTTGAGTTGTGCAATTATCTAATAGTGTAATTTGAAATAGTGAATTGTTTGTTTTCACTTTCCAAAAAACGTCATTACTGTTCTTTATACGCTGTTTGGCAGCTTGTGCATCTTAAACTGCTCTATCAGAGGATGTGAGAGACATTCCCCCACCACTGAGAAAAGCATCTACTAATATGATCTGAGTAAAAAATCAGAAGCTTAAGCTTTTAGCTATATTTGAACATGAAAATGTTATGAACAGCAGCACCATGTCAAACTAAAGTAATGACTAGTTTGGCTCCTTGCCTCTGAGAGGGATCAGGTACTACAGGAAGAATTTCTGAGCAGACCAAGCATATTCCACAAGCCCTCAATTGTAAGGAGATTGTAACTTCGTAATAATACTGAGCTTGATATCATAAAAATTACTACTACCTCAGTTAAGGTCCTGTTGCAAAATGGATTTTATATTCTGGCTCTATTCTATCTCCTATTTTTTTCTTTATCCATACTATAAAAGGAAGAAAATTTCAGCATTACTGGAATATTTTCCCTCTGCCTCTCATTCACAGGAATACCAGAATTTCCAACCCCTACCACGCTTTTTATCTAGTCACATTTAAATGTGCTTTTGACAAGTGAAAAATCAAATTGCCAGACTTCAATAAAAAGTAGCAGTCCCCTACTTACTATAGCTCTGCATGTGCTTAACTTGGAGCAGCCAAAAAATTTATCAGCGTGGCAATTAATTTATGTCTTCCTTTCCTCCAGAGTGAATGGCATTTAAGGGATGTGCACATTTCCACTGTGCATCATAACCTGCAGACACCTGGGCCATAAGCTGCAGGTGGCAGGAGGGTAGGACAGAGGTGACCTCTGCTCACCAGGGTTGCAGTTGGTCCATTAAAGTGCTAATGGGATACTTCTGGTTTGCTGCAAGCCCAGGAGTTCCGTGCTCTCAGCCATCTAAAGACACTCCAGGTGTTTATGTAGTGTCCACCTCTGAGTGTGGAACACTGTTCAGCTGTAGCTTTCACATTATTACACTGTTTAGCACATTTGTTTCAATGCCTGGAGTTCAATTACCTGGAATAAGTTGCTTTAGGAGCTCTACGGGTTTTTCAAAGGGGTGACTTGGCTGTTACTCTAGGTAGTAGATGCACTAAGGATCCCTTTACTTCCCACTCAGTCCCAGTTTTTGATTCTGTGGTGAAATATGATTCCCTCTAAGGGAGTAATAAAAATGCCCTAGAAAGACCCTTTTCCTTAATAGAATTTGATTTATTAAATAAGCACCTGGGTCCATGTAAATCTATATATTGATAATCTATTTGTACACAGATTTACTATGATTTGAAATGTAAGAAAATCCTTCCACTTCTTGTTTTTCATGATACTGTCAAGAAATAAAGGAATTTGAACTCTGAAAACCCTTCATACTCAGAATAACATTTTTCTGTTGCTTAACAGTGCAAAATGACAAAATACTTCTTAGGCTTACAGCATATAGCAGGGAAAATGCCCTACAGAGCTGGAGTAAAAGACAAGACAACTAGATATGTCTGTAAATGCAAAGGACAATATGTGGATAAAAGTTCATGAGATTGACCTTGGTAAATACTTTTTCACTCACATTTTTATCTTCCTTTTTTGTTTGGTATTGTTATTATAATAGGTGTGGAATGACTGGCCTGCTGCTGCAAAGCCGGCAGATGGAGCAAAAGAGCACAATAAATAGTTGGACAAATATATCCTGAATGCACTCATTCCGAGCTGGGGGAGGGGAGGTGGCTTCAACCCTTTTTATGCTCAGTATTTGTCCAGTGCCATGGTTTCCCATCTGTCTGATCTTGCTCCCATTCTGCCTATAGCCATCTGCATCACTTGCTCTAACTTTTCACGTAATGACCATTTCACCCCAAAAGGACTCAGGTTGACTTCACTATTTTGTGTAAACATTTTCCTGGTCTACTTCCGTATGTTAATGCCCATGATGAAGGATTGATTCAGTTTTCCAGAAAAGTTGGCTTTCAGAAAATCTGAAGTATAAATATTGTCCTGTGAACGTCTCAGTTGATTAAATCAGTATAGTATCTTATTTTTTTATGTGATTAGCAACAAAATTAAGACTTTTTTTTAGTAGGAAAAATGCATTTTGTTACAAAGAGAAGATTTAATTGTAAATCTGTTCTGCTAGGTCAGTGGTAAGTGTTCAGGGTTTTTCCATCAGCTTTTTAGCTCTATGGCCACTCGTGTAAAGAAATGCTAACAGAAATATTAACAGAAACATTAACACCATTTTCAGTGCAATAAAACAGTTTGCTCAGAATAAGGTTGTATATATGCATAAAGGGAATGGAGGCTGTCTGCCATGTACATAAAATGAAGAACAATCTTAGCATTTGTTGAGATTTTTTATATAATTTGAGCCTATTGTTTGGATTTATTTTAATGCACTGTGTGCTTAGACATCTTCAGAGATGTCACTGGGTGATGTTTTATTGCTGCTAACCTGGGAGCAGTTAGTTCTGTATGGGTACACGTATGTTGTACTATAATTTGCTGAAGGCAGGTGGCTGAACACAGATATGCGGAGGACTTTCCATCCATAAACCATGGCAAACACTTTCCTCCCTGCCTGTGAATTCAGATTTTATTCTCTTGTTATGCAACTAAGAAATTACTGAAGCAACTCCTGAGGTGACAGCACTGTCTTCTAGTCACAGAATTAACATTTGTTTTGTGACATGGATCACTTATAGATGTATATACAACCTTACTGAAAGTTTCACAGTCTGGATGAGCTCATATGAGACGTCTTACTCAATCCCAACTTGAATCACAGAATGGTTTGGGTTAGAGGTGACTTTAAAAGCTTGTTCAGTCCCACCCTCTGCCATGGGCAGGGACACCTTCCACAAGACCTGGTTGCTCGTAGCCACATCCAGCCTGGCCTTGAACACTTCCAGGGATGGGGCATCCCCAACTTTTCTGGGCAAACCTAATGAGAAAACCTGTCCTAATGCCTCACCACCCTCACAGTAAAGAATTTCTTCCTAATATCTAATTTAAGCCTACTTTCTTCTAGTTTAAAGCCATTCCTCCTTGTCTTAGGTCTCTTGTTGCAGCTGGTACTTTATAGTACCACAGCAAATTCCAGCAGGCTGAGTTAGTGTTTAGTAAAAACCCTCTGAAGGCAGAGAAACTTGTCAAAGCCTTGCTTTGCAGGCTCTCTCCACTACATTCTCCATTTCTGGTAATTTATCTTTGCATTTTTTCTCGTTTTTTACACAAAACACTGCCCCTCATTCTGTGCCATTTGACACCCAGGCAGCAGTCTCCATCCCTCCCTACCTGAACAGAGAAAACAGTTCATCAGGTTACACTTGAGATTCGTGGAAAACAGTTTTTGCTGTCTTAGCAGAGTGCTGTGGCAGTCCCCTACAAAAGCAGCTGTGCTACAGCAGGGCAGGATACTGCTGTGTAAGTAGATACATCCCACCCTCGAGTTAATACTCTTGCTTTATCCTTGTTAGTAAGATAGGATTGCAGTTCCCTTGTAATTTATAATAGCAGTCATGTTGACCTTTGACTTGAGGGTCTTTCACAATCCTTTAATTTCTTCTGGCCTGTTTGATTACACTAGAGTTGAATGTTGTAGTGTGAGGTCTTAAGCTCAGATAAAAGAGTAACTTGGTCGAGTCAGCTGGGCCCAGGTGTTTGAGGACTTGAATTTGGAGGTGTAGAGTATCTGAAGGTCAGAGTTATAAATGCTACTTGTATCTTGTGTTCTCAACCAAAGTGGAGATGTGCTGGGCGGACAGACTTGAAAAGGAACTTGCAGAAGGGGACTGGGAATGAGCAGCCCTCCTGGAATGTATAAATTGGCTAAGCAGGGAAATCAAGGGCAGATGGGGAAAAAGTGGCATGTTAGAGGTGTAGTGATTAAGAGAGAGTGACCAAAAGGTTGTGCTGACTTAATCTTGCAAAAGTAAATTCAAATGACGACTGGATGATAATAGAAGATAATCTAAGTGCAACTACCTTAATCTAAAAGTGGGTCTGCCTTAATCCTAGATGAAGTTGAGATTAAATGTAACTGGTTATGCCCAAGATGCCTATTTATTTTCCCAACAGGCTGATTTTGGAGAAGATGGCTAATGACATCAAGGACAGAGTAACAGCAATTACTAATTGCAAAATACAACCACAGTTTTAACATGAGAAGCAAAGCCTATTAAAAAGGCTGTTGACCTGTTAGTCACACCTCGCTCACATCCTTTGGAAGGGGTTAGAGGAAATAAATAGATTCTGATCTAGCAGATAGAAATGTCATAAAGTCTAGTCTGAGTTTACTAAAATAAGTAACTGATACTTCTGCTTAGTCTGGGCTTCATGAAGTGCTTAATAAGCATCACTTCAGGAAATTGTTAGTGAAACTGGAGGCGATTAAAATTATTTAAAGGATGGTGAGTGTGATAGAGGACTTGATGTAAAGAACTAAGGCAGAAAGAGGAGTTTTAGTGATGTGTGAATTTGTCCTGGTGTGTGTTTTATTTAATGTTTTCAGTAGGGATCTTGCAGGAAGAGGGCTGAAATGCATTATGTGGAGTAGGACAGACTTAACAATGTGTAGTAAATGATCAGAATATCTGTGAAGAAGATAATGAGGATGGGTAAAATACAAATAGCTTTCAATTTCGTACCATGAACTGCAAGGATTTGTGCTGAAATACTGCTGTTGAAGCTTCTCAGCTCACATTATCCCACAGTTGGAAATGACATAGGAAGGGAAGATACTGCTTGTGGTAGATGGTGCAGGTTACCTGCCAGCCACTAATGAAATGTAGCCATGAGAGAGGCCAAGGGCGATGCTCTGTGTAAGGGACTTTCACTGAAAAGAGGATAATCATAATGCCACTGAATAAGGCTTTTGTGCCATTTCAGACCCGAAGTGTTACTCTTGTCATCACATTCACAAACAGAGAATTCATACCAGGACAGGGCAAGGAAGATCTGCTAAGGTGATGGAGGAAAATGTGGGCATGTGTGTCCTGGATAGAGTGGCTGGCAGCAGGCAAAATGTGGGCTGAGAGCATGTGTATGTTTGCTGTCTGCAAGGATATCAGAGAATTAAAGAAGGAGGGAGTTCGAGGAGTTCCTTCAGCTGAATGCCAGCATTAGCATAATAAATAAGTTGATGTAAACTGACAATTACTGCTTTCAGGCTTGAGGCTGGGAGGCTTCTGACCATGAGTGATTGCTCTGACAGACACAGTGGGTCTGGATACCAAGCTGGCTTTAATGTGATTTATTTTTAAAAATTAATTGTGAATGGTTGTTGAAAACTGGAGTCAGTGATTCAAAAGGTCCTGTTCAGGCTTAGGTGCCTCTAGTCCCAATAGTATCTGGATTACATTATAACTTAAACTGAGTTAATATAAACCTTTATGCATTTATTTATCCTGTTTCTGGAATCTGCTGAACTGACAGGAACAAACAGAGAATAAAACCTAAGTAGCGTTTCAGAGTTCAGCTGCCCATTACTAACTCCACGTATGGTAATGTGACATTCTGAGGTGCATTTGGAAAAGGAATTGTGCTTTCACGCTTCTTTGAGCAAAGTTTCAGGTTGTCTTTGCCTTCAGGATATGGGATCTTTTTAATTTATTTTTTTTTTCTTTTAAATTTTACTTTTAAACCCTAAACAAAATGGTAGCAAGCCCCGGTCTGTGTTAGGGTATGTCTGTGCAGCTGTGCAAAAACAGATAATGGCGTATTCAGCTTTTGGCGAAAATTCAGTACTTTTCATCTGTCATCAGAGGTTGAAGCAGTAATGCAAAGTGATACTGGAAAAGCATTATTCTGCTACACTGACAGCACCATTAAAATCAATAGAATAGGGCTTTTTTTATAATCCCTGCTACAGTAAAAGAATTAACATGCCCTTTAGTTGTGCCAGAGCAGGAAATTATCTGGCTCTGTGCTCGTTTGCGGTGAGTTTGGGTTTAGGAGGTTTTGCCTTTCCTTTAAGGAACAACATATCCTGCCTAGGGCTCCAAGTCCTTAAAAACAATAACTTAAAGATCCATCCACTTTTTGGGATGGATGGATGATATGATTTTGTAAATCCCTTAGACGTACTGGTTATAAAGATCATTTTGACCACAGTGCACTGCTGTATCTATAGTCATGAGTAATCTGTAGTTAAAATCCATGGAGATACATACCCTGCTGGATAGAGCTGTCACAAGGCTGCTGAGTAAGTCTTCACCAATTGTAAGGTATCCCAGTGTGGGCTTGGTTGTTTTTTAGCAAGCTCTATTTTTCACAGCTTTATTATTGAGATGTGGAAGCTGGTTTAAGCTGAAAATCTGACTTTTAACAATGTTTTTTTTCCTCCCTATTTCTAAAAGAAACACATTTTTTTACCTCTCACCTGAGCTAGATGTACATTTATTTTAAATTGGCCTGTAACCTATATTACCCTCTGTGAACCTGTTTAAGGAAATAATTTATATTTAACTCATATCATAGCTTAGTTTATCAAAGAAAGTAGTTTTATTTAAACCAGACTTAGTAGAATCAGTGTTAGACAGCTAATTATTTTCAAAGGCTGGGTTTAATTAGCTTGCTTGAGATTACAGACGAAATCTATGGCATAAAAGAGAATTGCCAACTTCTTATCTTTTCCACAAGGTTATAAAAATATTTTGTTACAGTTCTTCAAACACAAGTCTGTATTGAACCAAAACAATGCTACATTTATTACCATAGTAATTCAGACTGTTGAACTGTGGTTTCCAAAGGTGAAAGGCTGATACATTAACCCACTGATCTGCAAGCGTATGAGAGTTTGTGAAAAATGTTCCATATCCTTCTCCTCCAAGCAGTGTGGCAGAGAGCAGGATAGAATGAGTGGGAACAAATGCTAGAGTTAGCTGAGCCCTTTTAGCAGGAAGTGTGTTTTTTATGTCAGGCAGCACACAAAGAATCAGTTGTGGGATTTTGGTGGTAGTGTGAGAAATCCTGGAGGTCTGAACCATCAGTTCTCTAAACCTGTCTCAGTTAGGCTGGCTTTTATTTCGTAAAAATGTGTCAACTGAGGTCTGAAGAATGGATCATTGATTGCAAAGTTTTTCAGCGGGCATTCTGATTGCCTTCATCATTTCCCCAAATCTGTTTATTTAATTTTTAAGATAAATGGCCTCTGTAGAATCAAATTCCTCGTCCCAGACCATGGTGCTGGTGTGCCTTGGCACTGAGAGCTGCTCTCTGTAATTGAGTCTCCACACTGGCTGTCCCTGTCTGCGGGATGTTGGCATTATTTTCACCAGCCATAACCACAGTAGCCTCATCTGTACTTCACCTTTCCTTTTATCTCCCATCCAATGCCTCAGGGTAAGAGCACCCATCCTTCAATTAGTTCTAATGGGAGATGGGTAGAACATCAGAGCTTATAATATTTGAACTTCTGGAACTTCATGCAATCCTCTTTTCATATGTAAATATTGTAACTTCAGAAAGCTGGTTAGTCGTTCATCAAAGCATATTCTTTCATAATTTCTGGTTCCATATGATTTGCTTCACTTTCTGTGTGATGTTTTCTTGTTTGTTAGATTAGATTATAACTCAGCCTTAGATGATAACTTATTTGGCAATGGCTAGATACTTAGTAAGTCATTATGTAAGAGAAATTGCTGTTTAGAAGTCACCTCTGTGATAACCCTGCAGAAATGAGGGAAGTGTGCAGAAAAGCAGTTTTGGTCAAAAGCAAACTGTCCTCTTTTTTCAGATCCACTAAAGGTTACAGAACTGTTTTCTCAGCATTTCTTCTGTAACTTCTCCACCTTTATTTTGAGGGATTATGCTTCAAAATAGTTTTGTGGGGTTGTTTTGGTTTTGTTGTTTTGTTTTGGGTTTGATTTTTTTTTGTTGTTTGTTTGGGGTGGTTTTGGGCTGTTTTGGGGTTTTTCTGGGGGTTTTTTGGGTTTTTTTTTGGGGGGGTGTTTGGTTTTGTTTGGAATTTTGTTGTTGTTTATTTAGGTTTGTTTGTTTTTTGGTTTGGTTTGGTTTAGTTTTTGATCTGGTGGCACTGACATGGATACTGAGCACAGTATTCCTCTTTCGCCTCTGGCCTGCTGTGCTCCTCTGTTAACACCTGGTAACCACTGCTCTTCTGAGAGCTGCTGGACCTCTTGGTGGACAAATTCAAGGTTCCTGTAAAATCACTGTTCTTTTATGTGTTGCTCAGTCTTTTCTCTACTTGGATCTTCACAGAGAGGTTTTGAAGCCTGCACACTAAGTATAGTTGTTAATGACTTCATTAGTAAAATCAGATTTTTTTTTTCCTGGAACAGTGCTGCTAAATGTCTGGATGAATTTGTATAAAGACACAAGATTTGGCACCTCTGATTTATGAAGGAAAAGAAGTGATATGTGTATCTCCAAGCTCTGAAACAGAGGAGCAAACAGCAAAGGAAGGCCTCTGTTTACACTGGTACTGATAAAGGATCTTCTAGGTTATAATATTTCATAATTCATAAAAAAGAGCTGATGCTTGCTTTGTTCTTTGTGAGATGTGCTTATCATGAAAGATGTGACTGCTTTTGGGCTGGGGCCTTAAAAAGCTTATTGGTATATCACATCTCTGGAATCTCAAAAGAGAAAAGCAACTTAGATACCAATCTTGGCTTGGTTCTTTACTCAGAGAATACCCAGAAAGGCAGGTCTGTGCAGGAGAATAATGTTTTCCTTGCTTTGACTCTTCCTCTGATGGCATCTCAAGGCCACAGACAGGATTCCTGGAGTTGAAAGAAATGAGATACTCTCCTCTTTCCCCAATTTCTTTTCATTCTGCACTTGTGTATCCGTTCTCAGTGCCCTCTCACAAGAAGAAACTGAATAAATTTTTAGCTTCAGAAATGGACAAGAAGTGCTTTCAAAGGATTTTATATCCTTTATTGTCTTCCCAGGGAAAATCAGGTACTCAATTTTTTCAAGATGAACCCAAGATAAGATGATATTATAAAAAAGGGCTTTCTTCATGAAGCTCAGGACTGATTTTCTGAACACCTGCTTCCATAGGGGTGCCTCCTCTCCTCGTAGGAAATAGTTTGTAGTTCCCGAAGAACAATTCTTGTAAGTACAGATGTCTGGTATTTCTTATGTCAACAGCACAACAATTTTGGCAGAGAGTTTTTGCAGTGATTGGGGAAGCATCTAAATTTGATTGGTGTAAGTGCAGGTTTACTCTGTAAGTCCAGGTTTACAAGGGATGGAAAGTTTGGAGCTGGTTAGTTCTCAGCATCACTAAAAGCATTGATGCCAAGTCTTGAAAAGGACTGGGCTCAAAAGGTAGCTGCTTCATGAGTGCTCATTTAGAATACACCAGGTTAGAATTTACAATTGAATAATTAAGTAGAGTATGGAAGTGAAAATTTTAGGAGTGATAAAAGCCTCCAGCTTGATGGTATGAGGAGGACTGACAATGCAAGTCAAAAGTAAATATATTTTTTCCTTGCTTGCAGAAAATTTACTCTTCAAACATCAGGTGCTTGGACAACTTCCAGAGTCAGGATGTGGACTAGATTGACCAATTTTCAGCAGATAAATCTTCTGATTCCATTTTTACTGAGTCTTCAAAATGTTAATGATTTGCTATCTGCAGACTTCAGAATGTTTCTCAGGGACTGGAACACTGCCGAACTTATGCCGAGTCTGAAAAAATGATTCTTAAAGCATTTCAGTTTAAAACCCCATAATTCATCTGAGTATGAGCTGGGAAAGTGGCCCGTAGCATACTGCAGATGAGAGCTCATAGCTGTGCTGCTGGGGTTTCAATCCTCTTCAGCAAAGAAATGGGAAATCTTTCCTTAAGGGTTTGACATCAGTAATGGAGATAAGAATTTAGAAAATTGGAGAGTGGGGAATTTGGTTTGCTGTACTTAATGAATAGTTTTCACCCATAAGGATGTGATTAATCCAGTTGTCTAAATGATGCATTTTGTGTAAGTATTTAGGTGTCTGAGGATGCATCAATCTCTAGGTGGGAGATTACAGATGAGCTGGGAATGAGTTGGTATTGCTTAGGTAAATCATTTATTTCCAGGCCACGTTATAAAAATAACTAATTTGCCAATAAAGCAGCCAGGGTACTTCCAGGAATGGGGCATCCACAACTTCTCTGGGCAGGATCTTGGAGTGCTTCAACCGCCCTTTGAGTAAAGAATTTCTTCCTAAAAGCTAATCTAAACCTGTCCTCTTTCTGTTTGAAACCACTGCCCCTTGTCCTGTTACTATCTGTCCCTCCTTTTTATATGCCCCTTTAAGGTGGGTTTTGATGTTGTTTTACAACTGAAATCTCATAAATCCATTAAGTTTATGACAGACCGAGCTGTTTTGTCTGCCCAGTTTGATAAGGAGAACCCTTAGGGGCTGCACCAGAATGTGTTTTGGTGCTGTCCCTTCTTGTGGTTCACTTGAGCTGATTTATATCCTCTAGATCTATTTCCAAGGCCAAATTTTTAAGAGGGTTTTTTCTACAAGAGGTAATCAAGTCCATTGGGAGTATTTAGGTGCAGTATAAATACAGAAATAATGAAGTCTGTGGAGTTTTGTGGTCTGGAGATTTGTGCAGTCAGCTAAATGAAATGCCTGATGGTGAACTGCATGAGGCTCAGCTCTGCACCAGGTATGTGCCCACCTAGCTCCAGCCTGGGCAAAACCAGGGGCCAGGACTATGTGGGAGTTACCTGGCCACCCATAGGTGTCTGCAACATTTACATATAGATATAGATACAAAACAGAATCATATAATAAGCTGAGTTGGAAGGGACCCACAAGGATCATCCAGTCCAGCTCCTGGCCCTGCACAGCACCATCCCCCAGAGTCACACCCTGTGCCCCAGACCATTGTCCAAACACTCCTTGAGCTCTGTCAGGCTGGTGCTGTGACCACTGTCCTGGGGAGCCTGTTCAGGGCCCAGCCACCCCTGGGGGAAGAGCCTTTTCCTGATATCCAACCTAAACCTCCCCTGACACAACTTCACTGTCACTGTCACCAGAGAGAAGAGGTCAGCGTCTACCCCTCCTCTTCCCCTCATGAGGAATTTGTAACTGCACTGAGGTCTCCCCTCAGTCTCCTCCAGGCTGAACAGGCCAAGTGCCCTCAGCCTCTCCTCACACGGCTTCTCCTCAAGGCCCTTCACCATCCCTGTGTCCTCCCTTGGACACTCTGTAATAGTTTAATATTTTTCTTATATTGTGGCACCCACAGCTCCTCCAGCACTCGAGGTGAGGCCGCCCCAGCCCAGAGCAGGGCAGGACAATCCCCTCCCTTGCCCGGCTGGCGATGCTGGGCCTGATGTCCCCAGGACAGGGATGTCCCTCCTGGCTTCCAGGGCACTGCTGGCTCATGTTCACCTTTCCACTGACCAGGACCCCCAGGTCCCTTTCCCTGGCACTGCTCTCCAGCCCCTCATTCCCCATCTGTCTGTACATCCAGGGTTGCTCCATCCCAGGTGCAGAATCCGGCCCTTTCCCTGGTTGAACCCCACATGGTTGGTGATTGCCCAGCCCTCTTGTTTGTGGAGGTCTCTCTGCAGGGTCTCTCTGCCTTGGAGAGGGTCAGAGTCCATCTGCAGAGGAGCACCAGCCCAGGGCTCACAGTTACAGCAGCCAGGGCTGCACCTGGTGCCTCTGTGGATATTGAATATACCTGTGTGTAGAAAGAAAAGGAACATTCATTCAATGGATCAGAGAGATCCATTAATTTTGCTATTCTAATACTTTATTGACTTTAAATTAAAACAGATCTCCTAGAATTTGAACTTTTAACGGACTAGTTATTGTCATTCTGCTGTAATTGCTCTTTAATGCCATTTGAATAACAATCGGAAAGGGGAAAACAAAATTTATGTGCAGTTAAACAGCTGCAGCTGCACCAAACACAAATGTGTGAAAGTTTCCAAATAGGAACTTTAATTTGGCAGTGATTTTGGCAAATAATTGTGCTTTTAGTGCAGCTCAACATCTGTGTGTAGTTTAAAGTTTTGTTACCTCTTAGATAATTAGCTGCCTAGCTTTCATTGTGTTTTAATGTGGTAAAAGACCCCAGCATAAAATATTCCAGGTTTAAAAATAGCAAACTGTGTTGTACTCTTGTTAAATTTACTTGCCTTTCCACGGCCATCACTAACAGGTATGAAAATTCTGAAGCTGTGTTCCTTATAAAAGAGCATTTCAAGTAGTAGTGTACCAGAAAATACTTGGGGGAAAAGCAATAGGCACACACCCCCTTCCCACACTTGGCTGGAAAAAATGTGTTATTCTTTGAATTGTCATTGAATCCCAGTGTACCTGCAAATGTACATTTTTACTTGGAAAAAACAGTGTGTGATTCTCCAGAGATGGATATTTTTGCTTGAAGAAAAGCAAGCTGCAGTGATTTTGGGGTGTATGGCTCTGGGGAGTCCCATGTGTGCAACAGCTCCTCTTAAAAGCACTAGTTTCTACAATATGAACTTTGACTCACAATCTGCAGTTTTTATGGAGACACTTTGCAATTCTTGGTAAATGCACGTCAGAGCAGAGCTGCTGTTCCATCAAATCCTTCCACACTGAAGCAGGGGAGCAATTTAATGAATCCAGTGGGAGACCAGCATAAACCCTGATGATGAAATAATGAAATAATGAGTTATACAGCAAGTGGTGAACATGTAGACCTTGGTGCCTTGGGGAAATTGTGGAGTTAGATTATATCTGCTCTACAGACTGAAAAATGGACAGAACAAGCTTTTGGACATCTGATCCATGGGCACCAACAGCAAGAGGTGGGGGACACGTCCTCCAACAGCCCCAAAATCAGCAGCTGTGGATGGTGGAACTGGACTGCTGCAATCTGTGTTTTCAGCACTAAATTTCCAGCTCCCTTGGTAGCCTAGTCCTTGTGTACACTAACAAACAAATGTGTTTCAGTGTTGTGTATTCGTGAGTTTTAAAACATCCCACACCACTGATGTGACCTTTCAAATATGTAGGAAGTGCAAAACCTGAGGTGCCAGCCCTGGAGTTTTCCACTTAACCTTAATCAAACATCTCAATATTTCAATCTCTAAACCATTTTCTTTTAAATATCTGTGACATTAATAGCTTGCTCTGAGAACACCTGTGACATTAACACTGGGATTTTAGGCTTTTGAGTTCATTCATCCTTCTGGGAGGTGGAAAAGCTTCCTTTTGGTTCTTTGAGTGCAGGGTGAGTAGGCAAAGCCTTACATGAACAACAGGCTCAGATCTGAAGGTTAAAATGAGTAAAAATCTCTGTCAGGTTTGAAAAAAACACTTTTCAACCACACTTACGTCTGCCTTGTAAAGTGTTAAATCTCTTTGAGTCCTTTGTAAATCAAATAAGCAACTATGCAATCTACACAGAAATCTCTAGCCAGACCTTTTTCTTTGGATATTTACTGGGGTCTAGCCAGAAAATTTTGGAAGAGAATCGCCTTATTCTTTTTTTTTTTAATGTGTGTATTATTGCCAGGTGAAGAGATTGTTGTCTTGTGCTGCGGTTCCTTCAAGCCCCAGAGTAGAAAATTATTAAAGCTGGCCTTTCAGGCTATATGATTTTTATCTGTGGAGAGTCCTGCTCCAAAAATTGTTTTAAGCTCAATTAATTTCACCATTATTTAACCTCTTGTTTAAATGTGTGATAATGAAAAGAAAGAAAACAAAACAGACTCTAGTGAGAGACTTGTAAGAGGTGAATAATTCAACTTGTAAAAATCTGTTATAACTTGATTTCTTGGCCTTGGTTGTGCCTCATTTCTGCAGTTAAAGCACCTCCCAGTCTGTCCTCCTGATCACCAGATAATGTTTAAACTCCTTATTTCTGGCCTAACTGTACATATTTCCAGAACTAATCACTTCTTACTAGCCAGGGCAATTTATCTTTCTTAAATATTAGATATTATTATTAAGTATTAAACTTGCTCTGCTTGAAGAATCTGGGTTACTTCTTAGGTTTTAAATTAAGGTAATTTGGTGCTGTTTTTTCTCCTTGTGCTTTTGATGTGTCATTGGGGTACCAGGAATGCTCAGCTTTCTGCCCCTCCTTTCACCTCCAAGAATAAAGTGTAAATTGTGACCCAGGATCTTTGGTGGGGCTTGAGGGTAGAGGAAGGTGCATCTTGGTGGTGATAATGGGGCTCCAGACTAATCTGGCACAATTTGGGCAAGTATAAGTGAAATACGTTGGGTATTATTAATCCCCCAGCCATCAGCTCTTGCTTTGGAGGTCTCTGAGCACCAAGTTATTCCACATTTGGAAAAATACTATGGCGTGGATATTTTGATCCTTGTGCTGTTGTGTGAGGCACTCAGCTTTGGCCATGGCCACAGGCAACAAGCTGAGTCCTTGCTGTGGCCCAGGACAAGACCCTGTCCAGTTTTAATCAGAGCAGATACCAGCTATAAGAAGGTAGAATTCCAAGGAACGGAGGAAGACAAGCAACAAAGAGTTCAGATTCAGGTCAAGAAGCACAACTGGGAAATATTTTGAAGTATACCTTTATGCTGCTGGGTTTTTTTAACAAATAATTTATCTTCCCCTTAGATGCTTTCATAGCTTCACTTTAATTTCTCTACTTCATGGCTTGATGGGTAATTTTCATATATTTAATTACAAGTATTTTGCTGCACTTTATGTTTAGATTTATAGAGCCAGAGTTTCTCAAAATTATGTAGTAAGTTAATTTTAAACAATTTTACTATTCCTCAAAAGGTTGAAATACATAATAATATGTGCACTTGACAAAGTCATTTCATGATTTCACCACACAAAGATAGTTTTGTGATGGATTTATTGTGTGGTTTGAGTAATTTTGGACAAGACTCACACAGATTTTTATTTGATGTGTTTTTAATTTAAAAAATATATTGGATTAAATAAAAGATGTTATTATATATTAATGCATTTTTAAAGTATTACACTATTATTAAATCATAGTCTTTCTCACACACATATCATATAGACTTTGTAATATCAAAAATGAAAAACAGCTTACATTCTTGAGGA
The DNA here is from genome assembly GCA_024734555.1 of Trochalopteron elliotii. Taxonomy (NCBI): domain Eukaryota; kingdom Metazoa; phylum Chordata; class Aves; order Passeriformes; family Leiothrichidae; genus Trochalopteron; species Trochalopteron elliotii. The sequence continues at coordinate 139,069 of JANPWX010019079.1, forward strand.
GTAAAGATTGCCAGCATTTATCTGGATGTGACAGAGAGAAAAATTAATTGAAGGCAGCAAAAAAAGTGACAGTACATGGTAATATTTTTATCACACTCAAAGTCAGTAGATTTTCTTCATTTAGAGCTGGAAGTGTAACATATTCTGATTTTCTTGTCAGTTGTAGCAAAGACTGATTTATTCAGGCCTTCCTGATGCTGCTTTTCAGAGACATTATCATTTCCCATCAGCTGGAATGGGCTTTCATAAATTATGGGAGGGGACACAGGAGGTTTGGGCTTCTGACACTCAGCTCCACTTTCCTGCCTTGTTCCACTCCTAAGTAGGCAGCAGCCCTGACATGGCTTTGAGTCTGATTTTCATGGAGTTTGTGCATTAAAGACACTTTCTAAATCTTTAATGTGCATCTCTATGTGCTGTCATCATTTTTTATTTGCACAGGTCAGGCCACAGATAAATTTGTGCTTAATAAAAAAGAGACCAGTTTTTTCCGTCCTATTTCTGTCTCTCATTGACACAAATTATATTTTAGCAACTTAATTTTGCACTTTTTCCCTCTCCAAATGTGCCTAGGTCCATAATGGTAACTCAGAGAGATCCATAACGTGCAGGGTTTTTGTTTTACCAAGTTGGAAGGAGGCGTCTGGATTTTTGGGATGGTTTTCAGCTCTGTGTTTCTGATTCACACTTTTACCAAGATCACTTGGAAGCCAACTCAGCTGGCTTCTTGTGCCACTGCTCTTCCAGTCCTCCCCTCCTCGAGCTGGTATTAGGACCAGCAGTGCCATAACCAATGTTATTTTCTTTCTGGAACCATTTCCAGCAAAATGCAGAGGTCCAAGTCTGCTCTCTTGGGTCCCAGCATCTTAGGAGCTCTGGGCTCTGCATGTGACTGGGCTCAGAGGGATTGCTGTGTTTCCTAAGAGAGCTGCCTAGTACAGACTGCCCACCCAGAAAATAAAAAAACTGAAGTTACCTGAACCAGAAGAACTTTCAAAATTTCTCATTGCTGCCTTTTTCTCTCAGCCTGCTGTGGTTGACAATGCAACTGCCTCTGCTGATTGTTGTGTGAGGAATACCATGATGATTAAAGGGTTAAGGATAAGAAAAGCTCAGGAAATGTTATTGCTCTTTGTTTTTGTGAAAATGCTCTTTATTTTCAGTTGAGTGGGGAAAGGAATGAAGAAAAACATAAAAAAATAGTCTTATCGTTGGTTTCCAAAAACACAAATCAAGTGTTTTGCTCCTTGGTTTTTGCACAAGTGTCCTCAGGGTCTGGGATGAGGAATGAGGGGGAATTCTGTGAACAAGTGTGATCTCTAGAAGTGTATTGGAAATACCAATTTGAGGGGTCAAATTCCAAACTGTTCTGGTGTCGAAAGCTGACTGGCTTCATGTTACTGGCTTGGCCAGTGATGGATTTGTTTTCATCAACCAAGTCACTTCAACTGTCTGTGCCTTTTTTTCCCTTTGCCTTATCTCCTTCATCTCTAATGGGAGACATTTGCTCATTCTGACTTCACGCCATGGGGCTATGATTTCATCTGGCACATTTAGATGTTACCAGAATAGGGATAATAATAGGTTGTTTGGAAAATTTTTAAGATACCCTATCTCTCAGCGGGTTGATTTTTCAGCAATAAACGCAGGTTTCCAAGTTAATTTTGGTTCCATTGCAGTTTAAGTGCCTTCTGCTGCATGCAGAAGCTTCAGTCCTCTCAGATACAGAATTCATATATATATATATATACACCTCCCAAAAACCTCCGTGTGCACATTTTTATTGGATGGGCTCTGGCTCAGAAATGGAACCACACCATCATTGCATGCATGTGAGATGTAATGTATATAATAAATGGGAAAATCCCCCCATCTCATTTGGAGCTTATTTGCTGTCTCCTCAACTCCAAAGTCTGTAGTGTACAGTTAGCAGTGGTTGTCTTGCATGCATTCACTGCAAGAAATTCTAGAAGCTGTTGAGTTTCACCATTACTAAATATAGTACTCATTCTAGCACTCTTCAAAATATTTAAGAAAAAAGAAAGTTTGTTTTATTAGCATGTGGAATTTTACAGTCTCAAGACATACAAAATCTTTAGTTGTACCATAATACTGGTCTGAAAGTAAAGTCTGTAATGTGACTTGTAAAATAGATTTCATTATTGTATATACAAAATTTCTCCTAATTCTTTTAAAGACAAAAGTATTTACAGAGAGCAAAACTTGATTTACAGTTGTACTTGAAACTGTTGCTGTAAGAACATAATGTGAAAATGTCCTGCTTTGGAAAGACAGGTGTCTGCTAAGGAAGGCAGGAGCCTCCCTTGAAATGGAGAATGTAAACCCCCTCCCTCCGAATTATTATAATTTTGAAACTAAGGGGCTCTCAGGGAAAGATATGGGAATAGGAATAACAGTTCTTTACTAGGGAAATTAAAATAAAAATGTAGCAGTACAAAAAACCAACCAAACAAAAAGAAAACACTGATGGAGTCAGAGTACAACCTGACACCCTGTTGTTGGTCAGGGTCTTGGTAGCAGTCCAGTCAAATCCTCCTGGAGTGGCAGATGTGGTTCTGTTGGAGCAGAGATGATCCTGCAGAAGGGTCCAGTGGTGGCAAGATGCATCCAGTCTTCCTCTGGGAATCCAGTGCAAACAGGCTGTCCTGGTGCTCTGAATCTCAGGTTTTATCCAGGTAGGAATGGTTGGCTCCTCCCCCTGGGTGGAGCCTCTCCCAATGGGATGATGGAATTGTCTCAGCCCTGCAGTGAGCCTGGATGGCCCATGGACAGCAGATATCCCCTGGAGGGAGGATGGGTGGTGGAAGAGATAAAGAACACTGCCCCACTTTGTTTTAACAGATGGAATTAGAATACATAGTTTTGGTTACATCTTGCATTGCAACCTAAGACAAAAAGTGAGGTAAAACTAGTATAAAAACATGTATAAATGATGTAAAACTAGTTTGGGATTAACCATCTGCAAATATTCTCTCACTCTAAAAATAATGGACCAACACCAGGACTCAGACATAATGTTAATTTTTAAATGTGTTTGAAAATATAGCAAATGTATGTTTGCATGCCAGTAGCAGTTTCAACATACACATTTTTCATTTTTCATGTTAAATAAAAGAGAATAGCATCTGCTTTTAAGAGAAGTTGTTACCAGAAACAAAAACAAAATAAAGAGGTGAAATGTGCAATAGCAGCAATATTTTACTTCTTACTGTAACTTTCCCTATAATCAAATAAGTTACAACTGCCAGGACATTTATCTCATTTGTCAGGGCATCCAAGTTGTTTGTCATCCCCCACCTGAAATAAGTCAGCCTATCCACTGCATTATGTTCACTACTCAGTTGGCCAGAAGAAAACCCTCTTGGTACAGACAGATGGTGAAGAGATAGTAGGAACTGAATAAGTAAAACAAAATCACATCTAAACTTGTTATTTGTAAGTACATATTAGGGTTTCTTCCAGAGGTTATCTGGCTTCTTGCAGTTGCTGACTCCATTAAAAAAAATAAAATGTATTTTGTTTATTCCACTTAATTTACATTAGATGCATAGTGCCAATTTTCAGTCTGCTTTCTTTCAGGGTTTTTTCTTTTTCTTCCATTTTTTTCTTTCATAAACAAAAGAAATAGAATTTTAGCTGCTCTGTCATTATTAAAAAAACTAAAAAAAAAAAAAAGTGTATACAGAAACAACCACCACTCCTCCCTGAACTTGCTTGTTTTACAGTGCAAAATTATAACAACCCTTTTTGTGTCAAAGGGCTGATGAAACACCTGAAAAAATACACTTTCATATAAATAAATGACCAGTGAAAAATACTGCCCTCTTGCTAAGTTTTTAATTTAAAGATTTAAAGTTTTTCCAGAGTCATGCTGACTATTGGCAGTGTGGAAATCAGGCTTTTGGAGGGCAGGAGAAAGGGATTTTGGAGGCTGGTGTTTGCAGCAGTGCTGGGGGACACACTGTGCTGTCTGCAGGAAGCCACCAGAATGTGTCTGTAAAGGTGATGGTCCTTGTTTATTTTATGGGCTATTCTTCATTAGGGTGTCTCAGCCTGGGCAGAGTCATCCTCAATTGACAGTGGCTCAAAAGCCATTTTTGTGGCTGTTCTTACACTCACAGAATGGTTTGGGGTTGGAAGGAACCTTCAAAGATGGTCAAGTCCACTCCCCTGCCATAGCCAGGGACACCTTCCAGTAGACCGGGTTGCTCAAAGCCCCCACCCAGCCTGGCCTTGAGCACTTGTTCAGTGGGAATTAAAGATGCATTTGTCACTGATCCTTTCCCCCTGAGTCTTCATGACAGCCTTCCCACTGTTTTCCTTCCCTTCCCTTCCTCCTCCTTCCCTCAGCATCTTAAGATGAGTGTTTCTGGGGTTTGTGATTTTTTGCTTTATTGATAATTGTGTGTTGGGTTGGCAGCATTCTTTGCTTTGTACCTACCAAAATCTGAAAGGAAGAGTTTAATGGATCTTGCATTGCACTGTAACAGTCAGCAGATTCAAGAAAAGAAAATTCATGACAAACCACTTTGCACTTCTAGAACTTTTGCCTCTGGCAAGGAAACCATTGATTATCTTTTTGTGATTGAATTAGTTTCTTTTCACATAGATACTTCATGTCAAAGTAGTCAAAAGTTTGGAATATGTACAATCTCCAGTGATTGACTTTTGTTTTCTATATAGCATCCAAAATCTTTAAGTAATTTAATAAAATGCATATTCAATATTTAATTTTTAATTTCTAATTACCCTTTTAAAATACAGAAGTTGTATTGTGTTGATGCTATTTACCCCCTTCTGTTTCTAGGTTTTAAAAATTGTTTTGCCTTTCATCCATTTTTATTTTATTTAATAGACTAAATTTCTTCTCTGGTGCTATCAGTGCTACTTTTCTTGAAATACTTATTATAAGCTCTTGAATTTTTGTACTGATGGACTGATGGACCATGTAGGACGTTAGAAGACCTGAAAAGTTAAATAGTAGGAGTAGCACTGAAGACATAATTAGCTGAAGCATTTGTAGCTTTGGGTATGACCTGTAATGAGGAATTCTCTATAATTCCTATTTCCTTCGAAGAAAAACTGCTTGGTTTTATGTGTGCAGGTCAATACTTAACCCCTGCTCTACCATTTGAATTTTGGTCAGAATTACTCAGTCTGTTCCCACGTTTGGATGTTGTAGACAAAAACAATATTCTAGAACCTTCTGTGCCTCTCATGTTCCCCAGTCAGGGAAAAACTGATATCCTGGTCAGGAGAGATTCAGGGTTTGAATGTTTCAGATATGTATTTCAATGTTTCATTGTGCTGTTTGACAGATTAATTGCATTTCTGTTTGCCACCTGCACTTTGTGTTGCATCAGCAGAGGCAATGCTGTGCCAGGGCCATGTATCTCCAAAGACACGTGTTGAAAGGTCTGATGAATTACAGTTTTCCAAATAACCCAGCACTGACACCTTGTAAGATTCCAGAGGGGAGAAGTGTGATATTTGTTTCGCAAACATTGTTTTCTTTCTTTTCTGTGCATTGTCAGTTTAGCTTCTTGATTTTCCCTTGGTTTAAGTTAAGGAAACAAAGATTGCAGCAATAACATGGGCACATTGCCTCTCACAAGTGTCTTTTGTAAATAATTTAGGAAAAGAATTACTTCCCTGCATTTGACTGGAGGACAACTTAGCAAGATTGACTACATTTCAATCATCGTATTTGTGGCTTCAGTTGTTAGAAGTATTTTGTTACATGGTTATAAAGGCTGGCAATTAAAACATGCTTCTGCCTCATTCCAGACTCACATTAAACACCTATTCAAACATCTTGGAGATGGCCTGGCTACGTCCATTGAATTTGTGTTTTGGTACCCAAACACTGAGGGGTTTTTTGACATGTCACAGACAAATGTGTGCATATATATTGCTTGTAGTCTGTTCCACTTCATCTGCTGTATGGATTTAGTGGATGTGACCTGTAGTGTCTCATCTAGTCCAATATTTCATCTTCAGAAGGAAAAGCTGCTCAAATCCCCATGGATTTGAGAGGTGCCATTTAGCCATTATTGTTCCACTTTTATTTAATGTCTGAAGCATGAGGAACACTTCTTATTTTGCTTTATATTTCAGTTACAAAGCTTTACCTGAAATATAAAGTTCATTTAAGAATCAGAGAATGAATCATAAAATGGTTTGGAAGGAATATTATAGATGTTGTTCCAATCCCCCTGCCACAGAGGGGAGGGATTCCACCTTCCACAAGACCAGCTGGAAGAAAACGATGGATCTAACTTGGCCTTGAACACTTCCAAGATCATTCTCCTTTCCTCCTTGCCTTCCTCAACATTCAATACAATGTTTTATATTCTTGTTCTGGGGAGTGCTATTGTCCTGTGCCTGTACAAAGCCACTATATAAATTATTGACAGATGCCTGGTTATACCTTCTAAGCAGATCACTCCCTTTTTAAATCATTTTAAGCTCCAAACATGCCAGTTATTCAGCAGAGAGTAAATATTTACTTCCTGGAGGTTTTTTTTTTTCATCAAATGACACAGCTATATTGGCCTTCCCTTTAGTTTGAACATGAAATGGCCATTCCCAGGAAGAAATCTCCTTGTTAAACACCCAACAGAAAACTCAACTAAATTCAGTGACTTAAGGGTCTGTTGTTTTCAACTGGTCCATGTTGACATGAAATCTGTTCATCTTCTTTGCAACCTTTGTTGTCAAAATATTTGTGCTGTTAGACTGAAGGCAGAAATGACGAAAATCCTGTTGACAAGTATGTATAGTAAACACGAGAGTGGAAATGGATGTTACTGTTTTCCAGATCAATAAACCTCAGTTACATGGGCTTAAATATGATGGTGCAGACCCAAAATGCAGCAAGCAGGTCTTCAGGATCTTCAGCTTTTCCTTGTCTGGGATGTGGTGGTGCAAGAGGCACTCAGGGGAACAATGGATGTGGGCTTGCCTGACTGTGTGCTTTCTGTGGGGAGGCACATGAATCTCCCTCTGTAAATTGGTTTTAAACTGAGGAATGGAAATGTCCTGCTGGTCCAGTGGTGCCCTGGATGACTCTGCATCCATCTTGGACCTAAATGTTGGGATGGGATGCACCAGTCAGGGGTTTTGGGGTGATGAAATGCTGTTAGGCACATGGTTCTTCGTGCAGGATCTAGGGAATGTTTTGCTATGCTTAAAGACTTTGCTGCTCCAGTTTTCTTGAGAGCAGTGTTCCAAAGTTAAGGCCATATTTAAACAGCAGGAGGAGGGAGGGCAGGAAAGTTTGAAGTTGGGTTCCCTGGATGAAGTTCAGTTTGAAATGCAGAAGCAGTGATCTGTAACACATCTGCATGAGCAATTCCCCCTGATACCAGCAGCCACCAAAGGATGGAGAAGAGCCAGCAGAAGGTCCTGAACTTTGGAACTTGTTCCTTTTCTGACCAAAGTCCAGATATTGTTATTCTTAGGATATGCTTCAAAACTTGAAGGGTGTTTTTGTGAGACAACTGTAGTATTTTCTTATTATGTTGAGGGAAATCTGTGTGGATTTTTCCAGAGTAACTGTGATGTCCATGATTCCAACTCATGAATTTGTTATATAAGTCCACACTTTTTTTTTTTTTTTAAGTGATCAAATCACAAAGTACGTAGGCAGCATAAATCTGTGTATGGAGTTTTGAGAAATGTCATGAGAATTTTCAGTCTGATACTGCAGATCAGTACAAATGAAGCCAACGTGATAACATCAGGACTTAACAGGTCTCTTGCATCAGAAGTAGGACATAGAAATGTTACTTCCCACAGGATGATTTTTTTTCCCTCTTGCATCATCTCATGGAGATGTCAAAATTTGCAAAATCAGGTCATTTTAGCCATCAAAGTTAAGAGGAGCAAGCCATGAGAATTTCAATGTGGGAAACAGCAGGAGGGTAAGAAGAAACCAGCCGAGCTTACTCAGGGGAGGATGGCCAAGCTCACTGACTTCTTTTTCAGAGCAGTGCCTAATACCCCCTGATACCTGGCCCTGGCTGGAATGGGGGGAAAGTCCTCCTTCAACTGTTTTCCTCTAAAGAGCAATCTCAGTAAATTAAAGTTATGGTTGTAGTGGTTTTAGGTACAAATCCCACCTTGGCACAGTGCCCTACTACTTTCCCTACTCAACTGAAGGATTTATATCTGAAACCTTACCTCTTTTGGGCTGCACTCCTGTGATTTGGTCCATGTGGTTTGAGATGATGAACATCAAAATCACTAACGTTAAATGCACTTTTAAAAAATAATCTAAAGTAAGTGATTAGGAATGCAATGGCCATATTTTTATGCATTATTTATGGACAAATATTTGATAACCTGACCACATTTTTCATCCCTAGGGCAGTTTAATTAAATAAAACAAAATGTAGAAGAAATAAATTAGAACTTTATTTAACCCAAGCAAACTTTTTACTAAAACACAAATCAGTTTGCCATCTGTTATAATTGATGGAGGTCTAAATTGTCTTTTTTTCATAGAAACATTTAGCAGACTGAGCTATATTTAAATCACATAGTTTGTACTTAGAACATCCAGAAATTAGGTTATTATTTATTAAAATACCCACTGCATTCTCGTTTGAATTGCAGGGAAGAAAAACTTGTTTCCATCATCGAATTTTCAAGTACAATTACTTAGCTGTGCTCCTACAATTACTGCTAAAATATCACATATATAAATGACTGTGTAATCACATTTACAAAAATGTACCACAGGATGATATTTCTGTGGATGCTGGAAAAGTAGAGTTTAGGAAATACTGCTTGTGGTTGTGTTTTTTAACTGCCCAAACTGCACCTAAAATACTAAAAATGGGTATTTTTCTGAATAGTCACCTCATTGTTTGTAGTGATTAGCCCAGATAAGAATTTAAGAAGAGGCCTAGGCAACAGTTAAATTAAATTTTAGAAGCCACACTCTTCCTAAGAGCTGTAATTTTGCTCCCAGTAGGCCTTTAAATGCTACTCACATGCTGCCTTCTAAGTCCCATTATAGATGTCAGTGCTCCTTAAGTTTGGCTTTGTTTAAAAAGAAAAAAAAAACCCTTCTTTTTGAATGAAACATGCAAGCAAATCATTAGATTAAATTGCTCTGGAAATGGTATGTGTAAATTGGATCTGCAGAGTCCTTACACAGCCTCCAGTAAACGTGGAAATCTAAGGGCATTGTATGGGTGGAAGAGGGAAGACACTACAAAGGAGGAATTTAGAAATACTGCCCTGGCATGCAGGGACGGTGTTAGGAAAATCAAAACTCACATTTAGACTTAAATGTCAAGGGCAAGGAGAAGCTTCTACAACTACAGGGGTAGTATGAGGACTGGGAATGTGTTTCTGGGGACATGATGCAGAAGAGGGTGACTGGGAACAGTCAGCGTGAATTTATCACAGATAGATTCTGCTGTGTAGGCAGATTCATTTTGGTGGAAACCTGGCTGCATTTGGGGATCAGGGGGCAGTGGTGGATAATGTTTTCCTTGGTTTGAACAAGGCTATTGGCACTTCCACAGTGTTATCCAAGCTGGGGTGTGTGGTGGGATGGTTGTGTCAGGTTGGTAAGCAGAAGGGTAAAGCTTTGGTTGGTGATGGGGCTCAGAGGTCGTGTTTAGTGCCATCTACTCTTTATTTTCTGGAGACAATGGCAAGTGGAGGAGGATCTGTCATGTTAGAAGATCTTTCACATTTAACATTAGCAGATGAAGGCAGGCAGTGATACTAGAGTGGAACTGCAGCTTTTGACTATAACCAATATCTCCAGATTTCAAAACTTGTGTTTTTCTCTTGTTTAGTTTATAGAGTAACAGAATGGTTGGGTTTGAAAATTCTGTAAAGATCATCTTGTTCCAGCACCCTTGTCATGGGCAGGGACACCTTCCACTAACCAGACTGCTCAAAGCTCCATCCAATCTGACCTTGAACACTTCCAGGAATGGGGCAGCCACAACTTCTCAGAGCAACTTCTTCCAGTGTCTCACCACCCTCACAGTAAAGAATTTCTTCCTTATATCTAGTCTAAACCTAATCTCTGTCAGTTTGAAGCCATTCCCCCTTGTCCTGTCACTCCATGTCCTTGTCAAAAGTCTCTCTCCAGATTTCTTGAAGCTCCTTTAGTCACCGGAAGGTGCTCCAAGGTCTCCCTGAAACCTTCTCTTCTCCAGGCTGAACATCCTTGGCTCTCTCAGCCTGTCCCCAGAGCAGAGGTGCTCCAGCCCTCTGATCACTTTTGTGACCTCCCCTGGACTTGCTCCAGCAGTTCCATGTTGTATTCACACTGAGGCCCAGAGCTGGAGGCAGCTCTGCAGGTGGGATCTCACCAGAGCAGAGCAGAGGGGCAAAGTGCCCTCCCTTGATCTGCCCACCCTGCTCTGGATGCAGCCCAGGACACGGGTGGTTTCTGGACTGCCTGTGCACATGGCCAGGCCATGTGGAGCTTCTCACCCACCAGCACCCCAAAGTCCTTCTCCCCGGGGCTGCTCTCACCCCGTTCTCCACTGCATTCATTGTCAGAGGCCTTCAGTGAGAACAGGTTTGCAGAGCCTGCTGAAGGAGAGTCAGAAGTGTAGGACAAAGCCAGTGGAGATTTTATGGTCCCCATTAAACTTACTTACACCCTTCTCTTGGAAGCTCTGTCAACATTCATGGAAACTGAGAGCTTATATTAACCAATCATTAGTTTAGGTCTGAAATACAAGCAAGATGTCAGGTTGTGCTAAGCCCTTGTGGAAAGATGGGACAGGTCCACAGGTGCTGCTCTCTCCTGACTGTGGGCAAATGAGTAAAGCCTGGTGGGAGGTTGGCTGCAGGGGCAGCAAGCTCTGGGGTTCAGAGGGGTTTCTCCTGGAAAAGATTATTCCATGGCAGAAATCATCTCCTTCTGCTTTCTGAGACTGGTGTCAGCAAAGAGGCCAGTTTTTCATCCTATAAATACCTGTTTATAGCTCACATTTTTTTCCCCTATCATCTTGCCTACAGATAATTTGTAATGAGAGAGAGAGTTTAGCCAAGAGAATGTGTGGTAAAAGGTGGTTCTTATTATCTGTATTTTACTAAAAATCAGAATGAGTTACCAAGACAGTTGACTTTAAGGTAGGCATTATCCAGGCAAGGTACACTGCTGATTTAAACATTTATTTTATGATGGCATATGTTATTCCAATGGCCGTAGCAAGCATTTTAATAAAATATGGATTTATTTTACTGAAAATCTTTCAAAGTTTTAGTACAGCTGTGAGCTGAAGTTTATTTTGGCACACTCAACTGTCCTGTCCTCTACATTAAATGTTTAATTGAATCCCTCTAGTCTTTCAGTCTAACATCCTGAAAACTATAGTCTGAAAACCAGTGGTATTGTTGTTTCAGGTTCATCATTAGTTTAAGAACTATGAAAAATAAAAATCAGCTTTTAATGTTAATTAATGTAATTAGTGTTAATGTCATTTTATGTAATAAATAGTTAAAGATTTAATTGAAAAATTCAGTCTCAGCATGTGGAGGTCTTGCATGCTTGGGTGGCAAATCTTCATTGATTTCAGGAACATCAAGGCTTGGTCTATAAATGAAAAAGGGACTTTTCAGTTTTCCCAATAGATTGGAAAACAGAAAAATTGATTATGGAAACTGTAGACCTATACACAGTTCACATTTTCTTCAAGTGCCATAACTATAACTTGCAGGTGATAAGTGTGTGTTGTGCTTCTCAGGTCCCAGGAAAATATTTGATTATTTTTTTAATCCAGGAAGTGTTTTGTACAATTAACAGTAGCCCTGTGGGGGAGGATGAGGAGTCAGCATTGTGGCAGATTTTGGTTTAAGCTGGATTCAGAGGATCTGTGTGTCTGGACCTGAGGGGTGGGATGTCCATGGCACAGGGCATGGTGAGTTAAACACGTGCAGGTCTTTGCTGGGTAAAAATTAAGGATGAGAGAAGAGCACAGGCAGATGGAGGCACTGACATCTATTATTGATGGATATGGTTGTGACTGGAGTACAGTTACACAGATTGCTAAAAGCTCAGAGCTGAGATAGCCATCTCATAGGAAGCAAGATTGTCTTACACCTGCTGGGTTTAGTTCTGTACAACATAGGTATAGCTGGCATTTCAAAATAAATGTATAAACCACACTGGGGTTGACAGTCTTTTCTTGATTCTAACAACAGTAGTTTTTTTGGTGGTATAAATGCCTTTGCAAGACATTAATACAATTTTTATTGATCTGTATTTCTCCTTTCCATACTCCATGGTTAATTTATTACTGTTTTGGTGATCTTTCAAGGTTTTGCTCAACAGAATTCTTATCACAATTTTTACAGTTTAGCTTCCTAATTGGATTTTTGTTTTAAAATGAAAGTAAGGCTTTTTTCTTAATCTTGAACTGCCAGGTTTATCTGCCTTAGAAAGAACCACTCTTCTCTCATCAGCTCTGTTCTTTGTGTAAAATGTTCAGCTCTAGGAGGAGTCAACAAAAAATATGTTAAAGTATGATTCAATGAGAGGCTGATGTGATACTTTCAAAACACAGTAGTTGTATTAAAACAAATGTACTTTCACAGCCCTTCAAGTTTATATTGTTTTGTTTTGGGTTTTTTTGGCAGTAGGAACTTTACTTAATTGGCCATAGGGGGACCTGTGTTCATGGACACAAGACAGATCAGGGGGAGTGCAAACTGCAGGTTAGATAGTCAGCCTCCTACAGATTGCTATAGGGTATTTCTTTACAGGGTAGCACTATCTAATCTTTACCATATCTACTGCAAAACCAGAATGATGCCACATTGCTGACAAGGCTGAGATCAACACCATGGATGAATGTACGCCTGTCCTTGGTCTCATCAGTCATATGGAGAATTACTACTCAGTTGTAGTGGGATATCTAAATATTTTATGGATTTGCTCTGACAGCAAGCATGAGTGTTTAATAGGTAAATACTATACATATTTTAAAGATGAGGAACCTGGATACATAGACATAGGAGAGAAGTGGTTTAGCATCACAAGGTTGATAGGAGGCTGGTGACAGAATCAGGAACTGATTGTATGTTTCCCAGATCCTGGCTGGTGCATTAATCCTTCTAATTTCTCCCAGTTTTGAGGCATCTCTGTTCCCTTACAAAAGCGACTGCCAGCAGAATTCCTCTAGGCTCTATCTTGTGCAATTTTTTGCAAACTGAAGGGAAAAGTCTAAGCTGTGTCATCAGTTAGGATGTCAGCAAGTTAAATACCAAAAATTGGTGGGCAGCATCCAGTTCTGCTTGACAAAATACAAGAATAGTCTTGCAGTGCTGAGAGACAACGTGTTTAGAGAAGCACTGACTGAGCTAAACCTGAGCAAGGCAGCAATGTTGATCCTTCAGGACTCATTGCCATTATCTGATGAAGGACACCTCTGCCAGCAGCATCCCTGTGTGGGGTGATGAAGGTGCCACAAACTCCATCTCATTCCAGACTGCACTTGGAGCACCCAGCACCATGATCTGTTTATCCATCGCTGGTCTCCAGACATCTCATTTTGGTGCACTTGGATACACAAGTGCATGAGCCCCAAACTATTTCAGTTATTTAATGGCAGTAAAAAGAACCTGTTATTAATTTAGAACTGGAAGTCCTTAAGGTCAGTGTTTCCCATGCTGTGTAGGCCTTCCCACTGAAGCCCTGGAGAAAGGTCTTTCCTCTTGTCTGTGGTGCTCTCAGTGGGATCACCACAAGCTCTCTCCTGGAAATCAGCTGGTTTATGGTAAGACATCCGTCTTCATCACAACTTCTCAGTAGTAATTGCTTCTTGTTAACGGATGTCAGGAGCAGGGAGAGACTGATATCAGGAGATGATGCTCTGTGAGAGACAGCACATCTGTTCTGTTCGTTCCTAGAGGGGGTGGAGCAGTGACCAGCCATTAGTCAACTTCAAGTTTTTGGAGGTGTAACTCCCCGAAGTGCAGGATCAGGAAGGAATTACCAGGTTACCTGAAACCCTCTTTGTATCATGTACATACCTAATACAGTTCAGCCCCAAATGTTTTATTAAACTGCTCTTTCAGAAAGGCATCTGAAGGATTCAGAAGGTAAAGACATGCCCATAACCTTTGTAATATAGTCAATAACATCCACTTGAACAACAACAGCAACAAAATAAGCTAGAAAATACAGTTTTGAATGAGCTTCTAAGCTGCTCTGTGTTTTGATGTCTTCCTTTAAGATTAGACAGGCTTTTAGTGTCTGGTATTTCCCTCTGCAAAGTGTAATCATGTTATCTCTCAGGGGTTTTTTGGCAATCTGAGTACATTGTGTTCTTCACGGCTTTTTTTTCTCCAGGACTGAGTTTTTCTTTTTGCAGCCTTTCGCCCATACAGAATATAGATGCCAGAGCTGGCAGCAACAGTTCACTATTTATAATGTTGGTAATCCTCTCCACAATGGCAAAAATTTCCTCCATACTTGAATGTAAGGATTTTTTCAAGGAAAACATGACTTCCTCGTGTTGAGGTGTGGTTCTTGGAGCTCAGATAGTTGCACATCCCTTTTAAGCCTCTAATTCCCTACCCTGTCAGTGTGACAGCAGCCTTTTCTAATGGCAAAGCTTTCCATCTTGGATTTATTAAAGCATGTTTTGTTTCTTTATGTGTGATCCAAAATGACTGCATGACTGCACTTTTGCTATTATTTTTAGTCAGTTATTATTGTTTTTATGACGTTCATAGTAATTTTTGCGATTTTCTATTTATGTCCACATTGTTGGTGAAAATGATGACAAATACCCATTAGAAACATCTTTATTGAGAGAGTTTTTCATTGACAAATGTGTCCTAAGATAACTGATCATAATCCTTTTAATATGTGTTTGTTTTTATCAGCCTTGTGTAGCACTAACTTCTTAAACCAGCATGTCAGTAGTGCTAACTTAGACATCCTGCAAAGCTCAAATTTGTTGCATCTTCATGGTTGCCTTAAATTAATTTGTTAGATATTTATGAATCCTGGTGATGAATGTAGTATAAAAATTAAGATTATTACTTTCTAATGAAAATAATTTGCTATTTAGTAGAAATAATCAACAGTGTGTAAGTACATAGTGTCTGGAATATTAGTGTATTATTCATTAGTTATTCATTCTTGCTGGCCAGATTGAGTTTAGAAATAAATTTTGATACCAGATCTGTTCAATGGATTTCAACAATTGTACTTTATTAATTAATTGAGACCATAATCTAGTACTAGAAAAAAGATATTTAAGAAAGAATTTAATAAAACCCCCATAAAGTAGCCTTCCAGTAGAGAAAATGGACTTGGAATGTATTTATTAGTATTTGGCTCAGTCCTTTGAATCTGAATGTGCATGCACAACTGCTCACAATGACAATTATTTTTTCTAATGCATCTGTGTGGGTGTGCTTGGTTTCTGTAGAGAGAGATGTTGCAGTTAACCATGTAGTGAATCATATATATAATACAACTTGTTTGGGTCAAAAAGAAGTAGAATTATACTGTGATATTCTTACATTTCTGGTAGTGGAAGCTGCTCAGAAATCTATTTTGCAATTATCTTGATTATTTAAGTTCTTTGGATGTCCTTGTGAGAGCAATAGACTGTTCTTTCCAGCTGAAATTATTTAGCTGTTTCTTTCCTCAGTTAATGTAGAGAGAAGAAATCAATATAGAAGATAATATTTTAGCATTAGTTGATCCTAGGGTCCTATTTGATTCCAGCGTAGCAGGCTAAGTAGCAAATGCTCTTAGCAATTGTTTCTGTTAGTGGAATTTTGAAAGCACTAAGAGAAATCTTGATCCATGGAGACAGTACAGTAATTCACATTGACATATTTTCCTCGTTTGCCACAGGGCAAGTGGAACTATTAATGCTCCTGTGCAAAACCTCTTTTCTCCTTTCTTCTTTTTTTTTTTTTTTGTAAGAGCACAAACAGTGTTGATCCTAACAGTGGATTATATGTAAAAATTTAGACTGCCCTGCAGCCATCAGAGGGAAAAAGATTCAGAAAATTTGCCATCACTGAATCTTTGCTTTTTTTCTAAATAGACTCCTGTTCCACGAGTATATATATATTTATTTATTTACATGGTGTATTTCTGTAGTGTTTTGGAGGTCTGATGGTTGGTTGATGTAAGCAAGAAGGCATCTCTGGGGTCAGGGAGCAGGTAGCAGCAATTGTAAAATAAACTGTTTGAATACTGCATGTCCACATGAACTGAGTCTAACAATAAAATATTCTCTGAATCCATTCTGTGCTCCACAATGTACAGTCAGTGCCCAATGGAGACAGCCGTTCCAATCATGTATACACAAGGAATATTTGTTATCCATTGTAGTATTTTGCCTGCAGCTTTGAGAGACCCAATTTTATCTTCCCTTAAGCAGCCAAAATGATGTCAGCATCAGCATGGTACTTTTTTTTTTCTTTGAATGTTTCAAGAACCAAGAAATTGAGCTGTTTGTTGATAAATGAAGGTTTATGTAAAGTACATATAAATTTAAGCAATTTAACTCAGTGCAGTAAAATGGCCTTTGAAATGAGATTTAAATGTGAGTTCTTGAAAATCTGGTTGGTTAGATGTGCAGAAAATAACAGACAGTTGACTGCTAATAATGCCATAAACAATAATTAGGCTGTGAGGAGCAGTTAATGATAGATGACCAAGTATATATTATATATCTTCTCAATGTGCATCATCTTGGCTTTATGCTACTGAACTGTGTGTGTGCTATTAGATTAAAAGTTAACTAGAAAAAATTTCTAGATAAATTAGCAAACAATTTCTTTGGTGTCCTTTCCCTTCCATCATTTCCCTTCCCCTCCCCCTTTTATTTTTTTAAGAGAGCCAAGAGACTAAGCTTAGGTCACAAATGAGATGAGTTTGATGACCTCAGCCTGTGGCCTCTCAGACATCTGTCTACATCTGAAAACATCCATAGATTTTAGTACAGTTGGAAATCTCTTGTCAGGAAAGATTCAGGAATAGACTGGGAACACTTAATTCTGCTTGTGATTGTAAAACCTCAAGAAACAAACAAATCATCTCCTTCAGCACTTGGTATTTAGTAAAAGTTACAGTTATGATGCATAAAAGGAAAAGCATTCAAAATACTCATTCAACCAAAGTAGGGTTGTTTTTCTTTTTCTCCTTAGACTATTTATTATCTCCATGAATTATTGTTCATTCCTCTCTTGTGATAGCTCTTTCTGATGTGGGCTTCTCTGTAATGTTAATCACAGAGGTGCAGCCTCTGGGAAAGACACAAACTTTAACCTTTCTGGGTCACGGGTCTTGGAAGCCACTTCAGTTAGAGATCAGCAGAGTACAGTGATACACAGCGTGTTCCTATTTGTTTCCAGGTCTTTCAGGAAAAGAGAATTAATTATTTATACCTTATCTATCTACATTTACTTATTATTACAGCTCAGTTGTCTTTAGCCTCCAGTAGTTAAATTTAAAGTACATTTTTCCTAAGGTAACTTCATCATCTGTGATATAACTTGTGCTGTTCATAAGGCGTATCAAATCATTTTAATTAAGAACCCAATCTGTTTGCATGGAAGTATTTCCCTTTTTGTCTATGCCTGCTGAACTTTCTTCTTCCTGTGGTGATGTACAAGCCTAAATTGTGATCATTCTTCCAGATACATAAAATACTACAAATTAATAAAAGAGTATTCTAGTATCAGTGACTCTTCAGCTGTTTATAAAATTATATAGGACCCAAAGAAACCATAAGAATTTGAAGGAAAAAAATGGGCTTTGTATACCTTAAGATCTTCCTTGGAATTATGTGATGAAAATGAAAACTTAAAAATTGTTGATTGCATCAGTGTTGCAGATTTTTAGTGTTTATTGTGTTACTTGTGATCTTGTAATTCAGATGGCACATCAGTGTAGTGAAAAATAATAGTTCATTACATAAAAGCAGTATAAGATACCCTGCTTCATGAAAAAGACAGCATATGTTAAGGAACCAAGTAATTGTCTTGATGAAATAAATGAAAAAAAAAATGAAAAAAGCAAGATGTGCAACATGGTGTGCATTAATTGAAACTGCTTTCAAAAGGTACATAATGTTCCAAGTCCTCTTCTACTCAATATTCTGTTCCAGGAAATTTACCTTTCAAAACTGTCATAGAATTTATTTTAATGCCGTGTGTTTTGCTCTGCAAGCCACTTTCTATCATTTACCAGCAGTCCTGGCTCAGTGGGGAGGTCCCAGGGGACTGGAGGTTTGCAAATACGACACCCACCCACCAGAAGGGCCAGAAGGAGGAGCTGGGAGCTACAGGCCTGTCAGTGTGGGCTTCATGAAAGGCAGATCCTGCCTGACCAACCTGATCTCCTTTTATGACAGAGTTACTCACTCAGGGGATGAGGGAAGGACCTGGATAAGTGACATGACAAGTGGAAGTGGCCTCAGGTTGTGCCAGGGAGGTTTAGATTGGATATCAGGAAAAATTTCTACATGGAGTGGGTGCCCAAGCATTGGAACAGCCTGCCCAGGGCAGTGGTTGAGTCACTGTCCTTGGTGGTATTTAAAAGACATATAGATGTGGCACCTGGGGACATGGTGTAATAGTGGCCTTGGCAGTGCTGGGTTAATGGCTGCAGTCAGTGATCTCCAACAATTCTGTTTGTAGCTCAGGATGAACTCTTTGTGGGCTTTCCACAGTGCTGTTGGTGAGTCACAAATGCTGCAGATGTGTCAGCCCAGCCACCTCGCCAATGCCTGCCTGGCACAACAAGAGCTGTGTTTAAATCCTGCTGTCGACAGCAATGGTTGTTGTGAGATGATGGAGTTCCCAGAAGACACTTGTAGGACCAGAGTTGTGCTGTGCTGTGATACAAATTGAACAAAACATCTCTGTCAGATGGTGTTTTCCTGTGTAGAGGAGTTGAACCGTTAAAAAGACAATGATTTAGCAAACATTTTCATGAGATGTGTTCTCTCTGCAGTATCTTCTTCATGTAATATGATAAGGCCTTTGGAAAGTTTATCCATTAATCTTTAAATAATACCATCCTATCATAATGCTCAGTGCTGCCTTAGTCTCTTAAGTCAGGGTATTTGGTAGTAAAGATCAGCTCAAATAGCAGTAAATCTGTTGATACTGATTATCACCTCTTTGAATCGCCTTTGCTTCTGTAGTGAAATTCTGTCTTACATGGATATAAGTAGTGTGATCTTTCTGCTAGGAGAGCACGCTGCTCTCTCATTATTCAGCTGTACAAAGGGAGTGTTTTCAATATGTTTCACTTTTTTTTTTTTTTCACATCACTCTGTAAATCACATAAATTGATGTCCCTTATGGATCTGAATTGTATCTTGGGAGTCTTGCACAGGGATAAGGATTACTTGCAGTTTACTTTTCAGCCTATTCAGTTTCAAGTCTTGAGAATAGGAAGTGAAAAAGCTGCACAAGAGTATTTTGGTTTAATAAAAGAAAAAAGGTGGGCTGTTCAATAACCTCCTATAGATGTTTGTTAGAAAAGGATACACGTATTAGGAGAAGGTTAAAAATACTAGTGTGTTGCCAGGTATATAGAGGCAGAGAACATGGAATATGCTTCTTTGGCTAATGGGGTACATTTTTTACACATGAAACCTTGCTAGTTTCTCTTTACTATTCTAAAACCATTGACCATTCACTGTAATGGATTGCCTAGCCTGTATATTGTTCCATATGTTGTAAATATGGAATTGATTTTCACTGCTCATCTCTTTGCTTACTGTTCTTCTCTACTCTAATTTTCTTGTTTTCCTTGAGTGCAAAGATCACTAACATTGGTGTTATTTTTACATATTTAATAGGATTTTTTTCTCATTTTGTTTACAAATCTCTGGATATCCTACTTTTTAAATTAAATCTAATAATTTTAATCTGCAAGTAGAGCTTGCATGTTTTATTGTAGTCTATTAAATTATCTGACAGTTATCAGTGGGCAGGTTTTACTGTGTTCAGGCAAACGTGTTCAGGTTTTTCCACGTGCCAGTGTCTTCTGTTGCCTGTTACAGCTGCTGTGCACAGTGTGGGTTACTGAAGGTACCTGAAGTGCTTGACTGATGGGGTGCAGCTGCTGACTGGTGTTGGGGTGCAGTATGATCAGATTTTAATTGGACTGGAGATGTGATCAGTCAGGGACAGCCAGGGAGGTGCTGTCTCAGGAGCTGGTGTGGTGATTCACTAGAGGTCACTTTTTGCTCACTAATGAACCACTCTCTTATCTTAGCAGTAGGTGATAGAGGAGTGCTGGTAGTGCAGTATTTCATGGTGGTACAAAGCAATGCTCAGTTTGGAGGAGGATGAAATTCAAGCCTGGTAACTTGTCATCATCCTGAGTAAATCTGACAAAGCCAGAGAGTTCATTTCAATGTCATAAATGTACATAATCCCAGTGAGTGGTTGTGCTTAAGGTCCTTGACAGCAAATGGGTATTTTCATGTAACACTGTTCTGCTTTTTTCATCCTTCAGCATGTTTGCTAGTTTTTCAGATGGGTAAGACTTGTGCTTGGTTTCAGAGCAAAGTCTCTTGCTAAATTCTTAGTGAGATGTTGCTTTGATTTCATACTTTTTTTGATTTAATTTTTAAATCTGATTTTAATTTTTCATCCTCAGTCTTGTGGTGCGTGTTGGAAACAAAGAAGTATGATGCTTTCTATGCCACCTAGTGAATGAATGACAGTGACAAATGCAAATATAATTGTTTGGGAACTTGAAAACTATCTCTGATACAACTTTTGCTTTTTTCCCTGGCTACTTGTTGTGCAGCTTTGACAAAAATAAGATGCCAAGTGTGTTAGAACTCAAGAAGAGGTGGAAGACAGTAGAGTGCAAATGACACTGCAGCCCAGTAAGACACACCCAACAGTAGCAAGTTCACTCAGGACACCCACTGGTTCTGTTTAGGCCATTGGATGGTCCATTATACTCCATATTACCTGTGAAATTACCACCACCAAACAGGTTATTGAATATAGTACAGACTTGTGGGTTTTGATCCTTTCAGTTGGCCTTAATATGTAGATCTCAGGTTTTTTGCATGCAAAATGCAGCATCATAAAGAGTATCTGCTTCTCATTATAATTCTAAAGAGACAGTCAGATTTCATAACTGTTCTGCATAGGCCAGAGCCTACTTCCCTTAATCATGTAAAAAATAGCACTTTGCTTCATAGACCCGGCCAAGACTGATTTAAAACTTGAGAAGTAAATTACTACTCAATAATCCAGTTCTATAAAAGTAAATGCAGAATGTTGTTACTCTGGTTCATTATGTTGAAAGCATAGTGCATTATAATTTTTAATGGAATGTGAGTGTAATATATTCTAAACGCCTTCTTTAACACTTTGGGAGACAGCTGGGTCTGTGGTCTCACCAAGTGAGTGATACCTGCTGTCCAAAGAATTTTATTAGTAGCTAAATGTAAATTTTTAAGATTTCATTAATAGCAGCACCCTCAGTGTAATATCTCTGCAACTTACACGGTTTGAATGAGCTCCATTATTTCAGACAGGTGAGGAGGAGAAAACCTTCCCAGGGTCACTAACCCATTTTTTGTCCTTTCATGTTAATTGGCTGTTCATTCCCAGGAACACAGATTGTGCTGCTTCTCCTTTACCTCATGCAATGTCAAATCCCCAAAGCAGCCCTGCCAGCGCAGAAGGGAGCGAGCCATATGGGGCAGGTTGCAGTTGTTCCTTCAGGTCTGGATTTATTCCACTGTGAACAGATGGACAATGGCTGACATCCACTAATGGTTCTTGATAGGTTTCTTCTGCTGTTCATCTCTAGCTTCTTTTTCTCTTCAGCCAGAACACAGACCATCCTGGAGATGGTCTGGTAACTCCTCCTGACTGGATGGAAAATAATATGTCTCATTTCACGACAACCAGAAAATGCAGAGGATTTAATTCCACCCTGGTTTTTATGTTTTTAGCACTTGCATGAAGAGGTTGAAATCAAGAAGAAAACCCCTTAGTCACTTAATACAGATAACATCAGAGGAAGGAGGTTTTCTGCCTTCAGTGGTTTGAAGGGAATTTATTCTTCCATTCATTCGGCTCACTACAATCTTTTTCACTTTGTATTTCCAGCACAGAGCTAGTAGAGCTGTTCCATTCTGAGAAAGGAGCAATGCACATTTGGCATTTCAGAAATGACTTTGAATGTTTGACACAGCTGAACTTCTTGTTCGTTAAGTGGAACTTCAATCTACTACTTTGATCCTTCACCTTCTTTCTAACAGTAGATAAAGGGTCCTCTGTTTTATTTCATGCCTGCAATGACCACAATTTCTTAAAGATGAGGTGGTTCTCTTTAGTCAATTATTCTTTTTTTTCCCATTTTCCCCTCAGAACCTGCTGAAGATTTTTGTCCAAAATGACTTTCACATGAACCAGAAAGCATTAACTTCTTGCAGTGGGAAGTTGCACACAGAGGAAGTTATAACTAAAAAAAAAAGAAGCTGTAATTGAAATACGCAATTGCAAAATCAAAGTAGGCTGATCTCTTTGTGTTATATAAACAAATGCTCTTCAGGATCTAAGTGAAAGAATTAAGGAAATATTTAAATCCAAACAAAGTTTTCTTTCCAGTTTTTAAATAAATTGAATTGACTTAGTTTGATTATACATTTAAACAATCTATTTTAGGATAAAGGTTAAGTGTTGGGCCTGCTTTATCCAACCATTCTTTTCTTCTGACATAAATCTCTCCTAGGATCTCCTAATAGCATCTGCAAGATTTACTGTTGACAAAAGTTAAGATATTCCATTGAAACATAATCTTGCATTTTGATTAGAAATGCATAAAGTTTTTAAATTTATGGCTTTAAAAACTGTTACAATGAATGACGTCTGTTTGATAACAAAGCAAAATCATGCATGAAAGAACCAGCACGCACGGCTGTGACAAACCAAAGAAAATCTGTAAGCACACAATAGCAGTATCTTTGTGTAAGAAAATTGTCAAACCTCACTATTCACTTCAGAAAATATTCAACATGTATCTTGGCTCATTGCTTAGGGGGTAAAACAGTAAAACTTCCTCTTTCAGTATCTTCAAAGTCACATCTGCTAAAGATAGTAAACCCTAATGCACTGAATTTGTGAAAGCCCAAGGTCATGCCCTTATGATTGCCCATTCTGAGGGGAATAAAATTTGTACTTAAATTATACATGTGGCTGTTAACAGATACACTTAAAACAATGTATTTGCTCTGCAGCACATGTGCTCCTCCAGCTGACTCTTAAGAAGCCAAGAAACAGTTTGGGGGCTTTGAAAAATGCCATAATTCTTAGGGCAGGGCACAGAAGACACTCAGCTGTGTCACACTGTGGTTGGAAAAAGAGGTTGTAGTAACAGCAGTGCCCAAATGTTGTAAGAGGATGGAGATTGTTAGGCTTTGTGAAAGATGTACTTGTATTGTAGCTGTGTGAGCCATAGTGTAGAAGTTGTGGAGATGACTGAATGTGAGATGATCCAGAGACGAGCTGCTGGAGAAAGGAAGAAAAACGGATGGGGGCAACTGGAGGCTTGGCTGGAGTCAGCTGGGCTGCTCCTGGATTTTTTCATGTCCAGTCCAAAACAAGGCCACTGACAGCCATGCAGGGGAGGAGGGCTGAATTTGGGGAAAAATGAGCTGCATGTTCTTAAGCAGAAAGAGCACTGCATTGTGTTTTGATGGAAAACTTCAATTTCTCTCGAGTTATTTCATGTCCTTTTCCATCCTGAGAAGCCTGCATAGTTTACTCTGTAGAGCAGGTGCCTTGTGGCAGCTGTCGAGCAGGGTGGAGAGACCTTTTGGCTGGGGAGATGGGGTCAGATACCCTTTCCTTCAGCAGGTGCAACTCGGCTTGCTGCTGCTGGAGGCAACACTGTTGGTCCAGTCAGCATCAGCTGAGGATCCAGGCCACGATGTTTTCCCAGGAAGCATGAACTTGTGATGGGTGTGCCAGGAGGGAACCGAGTCCCGTGTTACCTACAGTGTGCGTATTTGTTAGGTCTGTGTACAATCAGAAAGGAAAAAGAGCAAGCATATGAATCCCTTCACGAAGTAGCGTAGAGAATACCAAACTGCAGTATTAATAACCTCCTGTTATTGAATCCTCCATCTGTTCATCATGCCAACTTATCCTCACTTAGAGCACTCCCCTTGTCATAATATTTTGCGCCACACTCCCCTCCCTCCCCGAAGCAGCAGTTCCAGTTTAGACCTAAACATTTGCCCAGTCATGTAACCCCACAGAGGACATGGTCTCAATGCCTGGATCTGTTTATGTTTCTGTATTAAAAAATGCAGCTGAATTTTTAATTTCATTTCTCATTTTTTTCCTTTTCCAGTAGTAATTTTTTTTGCTGGAGATTTTCATATCCATATTGGTATTCACAGATAGTTCTCTTGTGGTTTAAGTGTGTTTGACCCCCTAATGTTCATTCCTGATACTTTGCCACATGGCAATTGAAGCAGCGAGGGAGAAAAAAATAATGATTTTCTCCTTAAAGCTTTGATATGTATGTGTTTTTATATTTGCTAACATCTATAAATGGCAATAAAGTGGTTAGCCACTTTAAAGTGATTAAACCCAAATTTATTTATACAAACCCCACATGAGGCGCTTGGCTAGATGCTGCCCTAGTGATGCACAGTGAGAATTTAGGGAAACTGTTCTTTGAGCGGTGTCTGAGACGTCTGTGCTGAGCCACAAAAGGCTTTCCCAGGAATATAGGAGGAACGTGGAGATAAATCAGAGGCTGCATGAACTTGTCCTGGGAGTTACCTCCCAATCCCGGTGGATAATCCCATGAAAAGGACACACTACCTGAGAAATGATGGGGGAAAACAAGTTCCGAGGGAGCTGGAGCCAAGCTGCTGAAGGCTGCCTACATGCTAAAATCCTTGAGTTGTGCCCTGAACGGATTCCTGAAATCCAGACAACTCGGAGGCTGAAACCACCCTTCATAACCTCTGGGTTCAAATATTCCCCTCGTAGACAAACCAACTCCCAAAAAAGCCTGGGGGAAAATATACAGCCCTGTCCGTTCTCCCAGTGAATTGCTGTTGTTTGCTACCCAGGAGTCTTTGGCTTTATCCCAGGGGGTCGGAGTCCCTGAGGAACCCTGGGGCCGTTTGTTGACAGGAAACGATCGTTTTATTTCTGGAAAAACCCAGAGAAGGGGTGTTCGCTGCCGGGCTGGGCTGGGCTGTGGGTGGGGACGGACAAACGAACGGCCGCGGCTCCGTTTCCCGCCCGCGGCTGGGAAGGAGGAAGGGGCGGCTGTGCTAGTAGAGCGAAAGTTTCTGGGGGGAGCTGGAGCGGAGCTCCGGGCGCTGAGGAGAGAAAAGCCGCGGGGCAGGAGGCGGCGAGGCCATGGCGGCCGCCGCTCCCTCACCGCGCCCGGGCGGGGCCGCCGTCAGCCGACACAGCGGCCGCGGGGGCGCCGCCACCACTTTGGTTTGCGTCGGCCGCCGCCGCCGCTGTTCGGGCGGGGAGGGCATGGCGGGCGCGGGGTGACCCCGAGGGACCGCGGCCACGTGGGCGCGATGGGAGCATCCCCGTGGGGAAGAAATCGGCCTCGGGTTCTTTGAGTTTGGGCAATTCGCTGCTCTTTCTCTAAGAGCTGCCCCCGCTCACGGCGGTGCCGAACCTGCGGAGACCGCGGGGTTAGTTCTGTGGCTCTTCAGGGCGGATCAAGGAAGATGCAGGAGGCAGGCACTGACCCTCACCCGGGGCAGAATTAGAGCGTTGTTGCTTTTTTTTTTTTTTTTTTTTTAAATTTTATTTTATTCCTTTTAGTTCGTGAGGGAAAAGCCTTAGCTGCATCACAAATACAGAGTAACACCAGAAGTGCTGATGTTTTGGGATGCCAGGAACGGGCAGAAAGTGATGGGCAGCAAGTTCTACCTGAACATGAGGAGGAACTTCTGTCCTGTGCAGTGACTGCACATGGAATACATTGCCCGGAGAGGGTGTGGAGTCTCCCGCCCTCGCGATGTTCCAGACGCGTCTGGATGCAATCCTGAGCCATGCGCTCTGGGAAAACCTCGTTTGAACAGGGAGGTTGGACTCGATGACCCGCTGTGGTCCCTTCCAACTTGATCCATTCCGTGACTCTCTGAACCCAAGCGGCGTTAACTTTGCCGAAGTTTGAACAAAACAAAACAAAAGGAAAAAAAAAAAAAAAGCAGCGGCGACATCGCGTCCCGGGGCAGGTCCCCGCTTCGCTGCGCGCGGACGACCCAGGCTCGCCCGCCCCGCTGTCTCGTTTGTCTCGGCGCCCGCCTAGAACCAAGAGATCGAGCCTGGGGGGCGCGGCGGCGGCGGCAGCGGCCGCTCCCCGCCACTTCCCCCCC